>PVJA010008868.1:0-34577 GCA_004027025.1 Myocastor coypus | reverse complement strand
AGATTGGCAGTGTAAGCACCTGCCTGATAAGCACAAGAACCCAGGTTTTTGATCCCTGGTGTCACATGCCATGCCAAACCTAGAACCCCAGGCATGCCGTGCTGGCCCCTGAAAGTGGTAGTGATGGTACGTGCTTGCAATCCTAGCTCTGGGGAGGCTGACACAGGAGGATCACTAGGAGTCCAAGCTGCCTTATAGAGAAAATATTTTATACAGTTATAAATGTCATAGGATAATCCAGGCAGGCTGGAACATGTCTGTAATCTCAGCACATAAGAACCTGAGGCAGGAGGTTCTCCACGAGTTTGAGGCCAGCCTAGGTTAAAGATAGCCTGGAATATGTAGTGAGTTTCTATCTCAAAAAAAAAAAAAAAAAAGTCATAGGATAAAAAATAAACATAGGCCAGTTTTCTTTCCTTCACTTAAAACTGGTAAAATGTCAGTACCAGTAGACTATAACATATATATATATATATATATATATATATATATATATATATATATTTATAAAATTTATTAATTAATTGATAGTCATGCTAAAGATTTTACCCAGGGCTTTGTGTATTCTAAGAATATACTCTTTGTTTTTCTTTTTGGGGAAAGGTCTACAGGGTAGTCAAGGTCTCACTAATAGATCGGACTTGTAGTGATCTGCCTGTTTATAGCCTTCTGAGAGCTGGCATTACAGGCATGCACCACCACACCCAGTCACAACTGCTATCTTAGTGCATCTCAGATGTGGGGCCAGCATGGCAGGCCCAGGGATCAAACCCCCGGCCCCTGCGCCTGCTTGCAGGTACTTTAATCTGTTGAACTATTTGGCTGGCCCTTATGTTGATTTCTTCGTGATAGCCATTCTTTCTTGGGTCAGATGGAATTCCAGTGTTTTAATTTGCATTTCTCTAATGACCAATGATGTTGAACATTTTATTCATTTTATTCATATATTTGCCATTTGTATTTCTTCACTTGGAAAGTATCTATCTTAGATGCCCATTTTCTTTTTCTTTCTTTCTGTTTTTTTTGTACTTTAGGGAAGGGTCTACAGGGTTTTCAGGGTCTCACTACTAGATCGGATTCATAGTAATCCATCTGTTGCAGCCTCCCAAGAGCCAGGATTACAAGTGCATGCCTCCATGCCTGGTCTCAGTCGTCATCTCAGCTATCCCCAAGAGTAGGCCTTGGGATTGAACCCTGGCGTCTATGCCTGCTTGCAGGTACTTTAATCTGCTGAGCTATTTGGCTGGCCCTCCAAAGCATATATTCTTTTCAAAGAACTGCCCTTCTTCCGAGGCCCTCTCTGTATATCTTTTTTTGTATATATTCTAGGTATTAAATTATGCATATAGTGAGGCTGGGAGTAGCTTAGTGGTAGATCTTGTGCCTAGCATGCATAGGCCTGGGGTTCAATCCCTAGCCCTCTCCCAAAAAGATATACAAAAAGATATGTGTAAAGCTGTAATTGTTAAAATGGAATAATAAATTATTTCATGTAATTGTTCATATATCACAGATTAAATCTACCATTTTGTTTGCTCATGTTCTATCTTCTCTGCTTTCTTATTCTTCCTTCTATTTGGGTTATTATTCCATTTTGAACACAGCCCTTTGTATAGTATTACCCTGATATTAAAGCTAGATAAAGATAGTACATTGACATTTCATTATATCATTGTATGATGTACATATGATGAAATAATATATCAATATATGCTATAGACTGAATGTTTGGGTATTTTTAAAAGGTTTTTGGTACAGGGTCTCACTATGCAAACTTAGACTCATAGTGATCCTCTTGTTTCAGCCTCCCCAGTGCTGATTTCAACAATGGTTGCTGTATTGTATGACATTGCCTTCAAATTAGTTGTTGAGATGACCAGATATAAATGTGTAAAATTGGTTTAAAAACAAAACAAAAATACAACAAAATGTTATAAGAAATTCAACCAGCCAGATAGCAAAACAGACTAAAGCATCTGCTTAGGCTGAGCGCAGCAGTCGGCTGTCCCTGCCCCTGGGGAACACTGAGACAGCGATTGAGACTGGATGTAATCTCATCACTTGGGAGGCTGAAAACAGGAGAATGAGTATGAGTCTGATCTACTTAGTGAGACCCAGTAGGCCCTGTACCAAATACATTTTTAAAAAGTTATAAAAAATTCAAAAGAAAAAATTTTAAGCATTAACTCCTCCTTTCAAAAGACCAGCAGAAATTGACAGTATAATTATCAAAATTATTCTGCTTGTATACATAAATATATACATGAACAAATTCTTATGTAATGGTTGGGGAGGAGATTGGAGGGTAATTATGTCAATGGAGTCTTCACGAATAGGATTAATGTTATGCAAAAGCTTTCTTTTCTCTCTCATATGAGAATACAATGAGAAGACAACCATCTGAAAATCAAGAAATAGGCCTTCATCAACTCTGCCAGCACTTTGTTCGTGGGTTTTCCAGCCTCCACCACTGTGAGAAATAATAATTCTTTATAAGCCACCCAGTCTACAATACTGTATTATAGCAGGTCAGCAGACAAAGTAATATAGATGTAAACATTATTAACAAACATAAGTGAGTAGAACTCAGTAACAAAACATATAGAGAACGTAGGGCCAATGGCATAGTCCTATAATCTTAGCTATTCAAGAAGATGAGGCAAGAGGACATTGAAATTCCAGACAAGCCAGACCTTAGCCATGCAGGCATGCACATGCATTTGGTGGGTGGATGGACCAAAACCCACAAGGCCCAGGACAGGACAGGCACTTAGTGAATGGGAGCACATACATCTTACCTACCAGAACAATGAGACAAAGGATGCCCAGAATAATTCTTGAGACCAGTGTCATGGAAGTATCTGAGCAACAGTGAGGTGCTAATAGTTGGGCTTTGGAGAACTCCGACAACAGATCAGTCCCATCCTCCACATCCAGAGGTCCAGATCAGCTCGACGCCAAGCACAGTTCCCATGGTAAACCTGGCTGGAGTATACAGCATGTTCCCGGAATCTCACATGGATACTGTCATAGAAGTGTGAACAGCAGTGGTATTTTACTACATTGTTCTCCTTTGTTTGTATGATTGGCTACGCCTTTCCTGTCTGGCTCAAAGTCATCTTTTTTTGTCTTACATTTTGTGGTCATTTTGTAAAAAAATTGTTTTCTCTTCTCAGGTCTACTCTTTCTTCTTTCCTTCCTTTTCTGTTCTTCTCTGTTTTCCTTGTATTTTTCTCACTGGACATGTTTTCTGTCTTTTTTTTTGTTGTTTTATTCTATTAGTCTTCTTTCTGTTTCCTCAACTACTCTTTAAATTTAAACTTTCAAGTGATTAAATATTGTCTCTTCCCATTCTGATTACTCCTCTATATTCTATTTCATTCATTCCCTCTTGTGTCCTCCATTTTCCCAAAACTCTAGTGAATATTCTTCAACCTGCAGGCTTGACTCTACTATATTTGACCACACTTATCACTGAACTTGCCCCCTACTGAAGGATAAAATAACTCCACTACATACAAATTACATGGCATATGTTTGATTTTGTTACGTAAACTTAAGAGTTTGCTCCTGTGCTTGGAAGTAGCAGATTAATGTTTACCATACTTTGTCAGTATTAAAGCTGTACTTGAAACAATTGTTATTGCTAAATGTGCTATGTTAGCCAGGATGTTCTACATGTTATAATCAGTTTTTCTCCTCTGTATGATAATGTTGTGATTGTATAGGGTCATAATCACAAGCACAACGCAGTATCAAAGGATTGGATGTTGAGCCAGATAGTACCTCTGCATCTTTTACAGATTGGTAAGATAGGTTCTTGGGATAAAGAACCACCTACATCTAGGGGACATCTGTGAAGAACAGACATCTCTTAGAGAAGCTTCATTACTAGTGATAAAGCTATCCTAAGAAATTAGCACATATCAACATAGAAAACAATCTAAAATTTAGAAAAATGAATATAGAAAATTACAAGACAAGGGCCAGCCAGTTAGCTCAGTAGACTAAAGTTCCTGCTTAGGCAGATGCAGGAACCAGGGTTTGAGCCCCAGTGAGCCTTGTGGACCCTGTCACCAGAGTGTACTGAGGCAGTGATTGAGACAGCGCGTGGTGGTGTGCACCTGTAATCCCAGCATTTAGGAGGCTGAAAACAGGAGGATCACTGAGATTCTGGGCATTGTAATGAGACCCTGTGGACCTTGTACTAAATACAAAAAAAAAAAGACAATACATCAAAATGCAACCCCATGGCCCTATTCTACCCAGAAAAATGCCTGACCACAATGAGTTAGATGAAGTTGGAAGTGAAACACTGGAATATTCTAAAATGATAGCAACAGAAATTTTTAAAAATCTGCAAGGACTATAGAGAAAATAATCACTCAGGTAGAAAAAGAAAAGATGCTTAAAATCAAAGGTATTAGAGAATACACAGATAAAAGGATACATGAGCTTAGAAAAATTATAGAAAGAAAAAAATGTCCAACATAGGAAAAAAAAATGAAATCCATGAAATACAACAAACCATAGACCAAGAAATTAAACCTCCATTGAAAGTATACAGCAGACTTAATGGAGAAAATAGAATGTCAGATCTTGAGGATAGAATTGCAGGTAGTGACCACAAAAAGAAAGATATCTTTTCTTTACTCCAGCCCTGAGTAGAGGCCTTTTTTTTTTTTTTTTTTTTTTTTTTTGAGATAGTGAGACCCTGTGACCCTATGCAGTCAGTTCAGGCTGGCCTTGAGCTCACTTTTGTAGCCTAGGCTGGTGTCGAACTCACACTGACCCTCCTGCCTCAGCCTACCAAGTGCTGATATTACAAGCGTACGAAGAGGCCCTTGTTCTAATTAGCCATTATTCTAATTGGACTTGGGACCAGTTTAGCTCCCCACAACTACAAAAGAAAAGAAAGATATCTTTGAAATAGCACGAAACCATGAAAATTCAACCCCAAAACTATAAGATGATGCAAAAAAGAGTAATTGAAGTATATGATTGGGGTCAGTGAGTGTTATGGTTTATGTCTAGTTGTCCCCCCAAAGCCTCATGTAGTCATTGGGCAGGGACTTCTAGAGTTTGAGACTTGATCCATGATCCCTGGGATTATGGGTTTTAGTACTGATGGGATTATGGGTCGAAGTACTTCTAGGATTATGGGTGTAGCCTAAGCAGGGGCTAAGGCAGAGAGCCTGAATGTAATATAAAGAGAGACAGAGAGACAGACTCGAGCTGTTGCTTGCTGCTCTGCTGCCCTGATTGATTGGCCGCCTCTGCCACCATTTTGCTGCTGTTCTCCTGCCATGAACTGGATGCTCTCTACCCTGTTCCACTCAGCCTTGGGCCAGCTGAATAGGGACGGAAACCTCTACAGTGAGCTAAATAAACCTTTCCTTCCTTCATTTTGAGTGTCGGGTATTTGTCCCAGTGAAAAGCAACTAAGACGGTGAGAAAGCTGGAGACAGCACAAATGACATAAAAATATTCTTCAAACAAATAGTGGTAGAAAACTTCCCAAGCATGAATAAAGAATTACCATACAAGTAAATGAAGCATATGGAACTCCAAACTGCCATGTCCAAAATAAAAATACATCACAGCATACAGTAATCAATATTCCACTGTCCAACCTTCCGCAAAGCTGCTATCATGTTCTCTTAGGCAAACATTACTGGGCTGTTGGCCTGGGCCTTGCAGCCACAATGGATCTAATTCCAAAATATAACAACTTTGAAAGATATTACCAGGTGACTAAAGTTGATCAAAAACATCCAGAAAATTACCAAGCCTATGAAAATGATATCAGCAGCAAAATATGCCTGAGCTGAGAGGGAGCTGAAACTAGCTCAAGTATATGGAATAGAATCTTTTCTTCTGTATAAACAAACTGATATTAGGTACCTGAGGACAAAAAGAAATGCCTTCTCACCAATGTATCCTCAGATTGCGGGCTTGTGGTGCTATTCATTCCTCAGTCACTAAACAGGTAAAGAATGAGATACCCACACTCACGGTAGTTAGAAAAGAGGTTATACTCATTGGAATTGGTGATTAAAATTAGGGGTGTACTTTTCAGAACTCATTCTGACCAGTTTCTGGTGACCTTTAAGGATATGGGGAGAAAGCCTACTTTTGGTGATGTGTCTATCGTTGCTCTTGAATTACTTAGTACTGGATATGTATTTGATAAGGGCTCTGTCATCTTTAATTGATTCAGGTCCATTATCTCCTATAAGACAGAAGAAAAGCCCATCTTTTCTCATAATACTAGTGCAAATGCTGAGAGCATGAGCATCTATAATGATATTAACACCAATGTGCTGCAGAATTATCAACAGTGTAATCTGGCCAATATCATCTACTACTCCCTGAAGGAATCTGCCACCAGTGAGCAAGATGACAGCAATGGACAATGCCAGCAAGAATGCTTCTGAGATGATCAATAAATTGACTGTGACATTCAATCAGACTCACCAAGGTATCATCACCAAAAAGTTGATTGAAATCATCTCTGGTGCAGCAGCTCCAGATTGATGAAAATCAGCATCCATCCTCAGATAAGAGGTAAAGAAGGAAAATTCAGTGAGCTGATTTTGTTTACAGCTCCCTAGTGTCTTTGTCAGAAGAAATATTGTCCATTGTTTGAATTATCAAAGACAGAGAGATGTTTATAAATTACCATATAGTAAGTAACTTACAATAAAAAAATCAAGATTTCAGAAATTCAGCACAAGAAGAGAATGTTAACAAGCTATTAGAGAAAGAAACATTTTCTATAAAGGAAAGGCCATGAGAATCACAGCAGACTTCTCAACAGAAACCATCAAATCAAGAAGAACTTGGAGTGAAGTGTTTCAAGGCCTGAAAGAAAACACCTTCCAACCCACAACCCAGATTGGCATGCCCTGCAAAACTATCTTTCAGAATCAATGGAAAAATAGATAGCTTTCATGACAAAGAACAGCAAAAGAAATTCAGGATCACCAAACCAACCATACAAAGAATACTGAAAAATATTCTAGAGAGAAAAATGTCCGCAATTCCAAGAACAAAAATACAATGAAACTACCCAGCAGGGCAAGCAATTAAGTAGAGGGAAAAAGGAGGGAATTAGCAGTGAGAAAATAATCATAACTAAGATAAGCCAGTATATATCAGTTATCACAATCAGTATAAATGGTCTCAACTCACCAATCAAAAGAAACTGATGGCAGAATGGATCAATAAGACCTAACAGTATCCACTATATGAGAAACACACCTAACTCTACAAACAAATTTATAGACTGAAAGGCAAAAGATGGAGAATAATGTTCCATGTAATGGGGATGCACAATGAACCATTCTGTTTGCAATGTGAACTTCAAAAATGATCACAAGAGATAATGAAGGCCACTACATACACTTGTTAGGGGAAAACTGCCAAAGGAAAAGGTAATAGTCACAAATGTATGTGTGCCAAATAAGGAAAGACCCTAATATAAAAGACAAATATCACAGACAAGAAAAATCAAATAGCCAATGACACAACTGTAATTGCAGAACTTAATACCTCATTGTCAAAAAAGATCAACTAAATTTTAAAAAAATCAGAAAGTAATATCAGAACTTAACCAAACCTGTGAACAAATGGACTTAGATGTTTTTTCAGTGTTTCACCCATCTCATCAGAATATTCATTCTTCTAGGCACATGGAATGTTCTCTAAAAAACACCATATAAGAGCCCACAGACAATGACTTAAGTAAATGCAAAGGAATTGAAATTATCCTATACTTATAATTGGACCAGAGTACAATGAAAGTGGAAATTATTGTCAAAAAAAACCCCACAAAAACTCCATAAACACATGGAAATTAACACCACCCCAAACAACAAATGGGTCAAAGATGAAATCTTTTCTTTTTGCACACAAATTTTTATAGCAATTTTATTCACAACTATCAAAACTTGGAAGCAACCAAAATGTCCTTGAGTTGGCAAATGGATCAATGAACAGCACTGTATCCAAAGGAACATTATTCAATGCTAAAAATAAATGATCTATGAAGCTATAAAAATATATGGAATAAAATTAAATGCACATTACTAAGTGAAAGAAGTCAATTTGGACGCCTACATGTTGTATGCCTATATAACATTCTGGAGAAGACAGAACTGTGGAAGTAATTATGGACATGTGATTTCATGGGATGTGGAAGCAGAGGATGAAAAATGATTTTTAGAGGAAACTATTCTGTATAATGACAGGGACAAGTCATTAAGCATTGATCAAAACCCATGGAATGTGCAATACCTACAGTGAACTCTAAAGTCAACTATGGGACACAATAATGTGCCAGACTAAGTTCACCAAAGGTACTTAATGTGCTACCTGACATTTCTAAAGAAGCCTTGATTGTGTGGAATCATAGTTTCTGCAAAATTCTCTGATGCTTTCCTAAAACTGCTCTTAAAAGTCTATTTTAAGCCTTACGTGGTAAGCGGGACTGTAATCCCAGCACCTTGGACAGGCTGAGACAGCAGGATCACAAATTCAACTCCAGCTTGGGCAAGGTAGTAACTGAATGAGATTTTTGTATCACAAAATTAAAACAGCAACAATGACCCACAAACATAAAATAATAAAGGGCTGAGTCTGTAGTTTTACTCATATGTCCCGATTTCAGTGTCCAGGATGGAGTGTGTGCAAAACAAAAAGTCTAGTGGAAAGGAGATTGGGCATCTGATGCAACTGAGAGTAAAAATTAAGTCTCTAATCAAAAAATAACCTTGTAGTAGTGAACACTTTTTTCAAAGGACAGACTACCTTGAAAGACAAACCAACAGTAATTAAATTCCAAAGAAAACTTATGGTGAAAGCTTTGGTGACTAAATTCTATGGATACCTGCAGAATCTCATGGTGAAATCCAACAAGTTTTGGACCGAATTTTTATCTTTTTGTTGTTACTGAGTTTAGTTTTTAAAAGGAAGAATGCCAGCAGAGAATGTACACTGAAATAAGATTTTTTTTTAAAAAAAATGAGAGTTAACATCTTTTATATGGAGTTTGGTTCCACACAGCTCCTAAGAGGAAGATGGCGAGGTCTTCGATGTCCAGGGCTTCTCAGAGAAGTAGTGTGGCAGCTCATAGCCCTGGCAGAGAAAGGTGAGGCTATTCCCTGGCGACTGAGGCATGCAGAGTCCATGTTGCTGCAGTGCTGCCTTAAGCCGCTTCAGTGCACTGGGAACTCACTGCGAACGGAGCCTAGGTTGAGGTCTGGCTGCTCAGGCCTTGGTCCTCAGTGTGCTGGGTCAGCCTGCTTCGGCCTTGGACCTCTGTGTGCTTGATCTGCCTGCTCCTGGGCCTGTGCTGGGAGTGATGCTCCTGTGACCCAGCCGAGCACTTGGGGTATAGGGACAATGCACAGCGCCCGTCCTAGCTGTCGACCTTGCGGATGGGGCCCGGTGCGGGCTTGCGGCCAGTCCTCAAATGTTGATCTCTGTAGTATTCCACCAGGCGCCGGACTGAGTCGCTCAAGTCGGGACCTGGTGGCGGGGGCGAGTGGGAGGTCAAAGGGGCGCCTTCCTGGGATGGGAGCGAGGAGGCAGGAGGTTGCCCCTGGATGCCGGGGCCTGCGAGTGTCCCAGAGCGCTCGGAGATGGGGTCCTGTGGCCGCCATGGTGGGCCCACCTCGGGTGCTCAGAGTGTCGCTGGGTGTGACTGCAACCCCAGGTGTCCGTGACGTGCGGCAGCAGCAGCTGGGACACTCGCCGGTGTGCTCGCTCGTCCCAGTGCAAGCCTTGGTGCAGCCAGTGCTGGGCGGCATGGTGGAAGTGGGAGTGTAGGTCCAGTAGGTCAAAGCCTCACCGGGCCGCCTCCACCGAGCTGTAGAAGTTGGCCTCGATCACGTCCTCGCACAGGCGGCCCAACCTGGCCGGGCTCCCTGGCGGGAGGAAGCCATCGGCCGCTGGTAGGGCCGTGTTCCACACCAGCAGGCAGTGGTCGGGCAACACGCGGTCCATGCTGTGGAACAGGCACTCCAGGTCTTCCCGGTACCTGCTGGGGAAGTGGCGGCCATGCCGCGAGAGGTCCCACAGGCACGAGTTGAGGACCACCAGGTCCGGGGCGTGCTTGCCACGGTGAAGCTCTGACAGCACCTCCTCCAGGTAGGTCGAGTAGGCGCATGTGAGGAAGTAGAAGCACACCAGGTGGTGGCCCGAGCAGAACTGGCGCACCGCGCGGTAGTAGATGTCGTTGTGCATGCGGCCGCAGTTGCCACCGAACAGCAACACGTCGTGCTCAAAGCTCAGCTCGCCCTTGGCCTGGAGCTGGTCCGAGGACAGCAGAGAGTTCTTCTGCAGCAGCAGCACCAGGTCCTTGTGCACCGCACGCTGGATCGAGTCACCCATTACCACCACGAACTTGTTGTGCAGCAGCTGGCAGACTTCGCGAGTCTGCAAGTGCGTCTTGGTGGTCAGGGCGGGCTGGGTGGCTTGGTTCTTACCTTTTCTGGTCTGGAGCAGGTTCGGGGCCCAGGCTGAGGCTCACTGAAGGAAGGGTGCAGAGGTCCTTCCAGCTTCTGGGGAACCTCAAAGATGAAATTTAAAAAGAAGGGGTCAGTGAGATGGTTCAGCGGTCTAAAGTGCCTGTTTAGGAAAGCTCAGGCAACCAAAGGGACTGCAGTTCAATCCCTGGCACACATGCTGCGCCAGCCACACCCTCAGGGCAGGCTGAGCCGGTCATAATAATAATTAAGAAAGAAATTTAAAGAGAAAATAATGTCTACAACTAAACAACAGAAACGAACAGAACATACTGGTACTTCTGGAATGCAATGAAAGCAGTCGTAATAGGGAAATTTATAGTGGTGAATGCTCACATTTGTAAAACAGAATGAACACAAATAACCTGATGTTGCAATTCAACTTTCTAGAGAAATAAAAGTAATACAAGCCCAAAGCCCATACAAGGGAGGAAAATATAACAGACAAGAAGTTAACACAATGCAGATTAAGAAAACAATGCAAAGAATTATCTAATTGAAGGATTTGATAAATTTAAAGCATAAATAAAATTGCTCAAACTTTAGCCAACATAATGAAAAAAGGCTTCAATTCATCCATTGAGGAATAAAATTCATCCATTGAGGAATAAAAAGGAGGAAATCACTACAGATCCTGTGGAAATTGAGAATATCATTAGTACCTACTTAAAAAAATCTTTATTCTCATAGGATGGAAAACACAGAAGAAATTTACATAGATTCCTAGATACATATGAATTACCAAGCTGAATCAATATATAAAATTTTTTTTCTCTTTCCGAGACAGGGTCTCGCTATACAGTTCAGGCTGACCTTGAACTTGCTTTTGTAGCCCAGGATGGTCTCAACTCACACCAGTCCTCCTGCCTCAGCCTTCCAAGTGCTAAGATTATAGATGTGAGCCACCATACCCAGAATTTTTTTTCAGATATAAAAATTCTGAATAACACAGTATCAGTTAATGAAATTAAAAATATATTTATAAACTTATCAACAAGTAAAGCCAACGTCCTGATGAGTTCACTGCTTAGTTCCACAAGAAATTCAGAGATATTTAATGCCAATACTCCTCCAGCACTTAAGTGAAAGTGAAAGGGAAACAATATTCCCTAACTCTCTTGTGCAGGCAAATATTTCCCTGATAGTAAAACCTGAAAATGACTCAAACAGAAAAGACAACTATAGGCCAATCTCCTTAAAGAACATGGGTACAAAAATCCTCAATATGATACTACTAAACATAATCCACCAAATCGTCAAGCAGATTATACACCATGGCAAAATGGGATTCATGCAAGGAGTTTAGGGATGGTTCAATATAGGCAAATCACTAAATATAGCACACCATATCAACAGAAACAAAAACTACATGATCATCTCAATAGATGCAGAAACAGCTTTTGACAAAGTCTCATACGCGTAATAAAAATCTTATAAAATTGGAATGAATTGATCTTTGTCTCAATCTGAAAAAAATGCCATCTATGGCAACATACCAGCCAATAGCACACTAAATGTTGAAAAAGTAAAAGCTTTCACTCTAAGATCAGAAAAAAGACATGGATGTCCTCTATCACCACTCCAATTAGTTCTGGAAACATTAGCCAGCGCACTTACACAAGAGAGAGAGAAATGAAAAGAGTAAGGATAGAAAAGGAAGACTTGAAATTATCATTGTTTGAAGATGACATTTTAATAAAAAAAATGAAGATGACATTTTCCATAAAGATCCCCAAAAAACCACCCGAAGACTGCTAGATTTAATAATCAAATTCAGTAGTGTAGCTGGATACAAAGTCACCACTCAAAAACCAATAGCATTCCTTACACAATTATCAAACTCATGGAGAGAGAAATTATGTAAACCATCATACACATCACAATAAAATGCTACAAAATGAAATACATAGGATTTAGTCTAATGAAGTAAGAGATCTATACATTTAAAATTGCAATATTCTGAAAAGGGAGATCGAAGAAGATATCAAACAATGTAGGCATTCCTTGCTCTTGGATCAGAAGAACCAACACAGTGAAAATTACCATCCTCACAAAATTGGTGTACCATCCTAATCAAAATACCTTTATTTTATTTTATTTCAATTGGAGATTTTAATTCATTATAAAGTAATTGTAAGAACAATTCATTATCCATTTAAATGTGTATTTGTGAGCTATTTTTTATTTTTTATTTTATTATTATTATTATTTTTTTTTTGGCGGGACTGAGGTTCAAACTTACAACCTGGCACTTGCCAGGGAGGCACTTGTGCCATGGAGCTATCTCCCCATAAAAAATGAACTATTTTTTATTATGTGATAATCTTACCATAGAAAAGTAAACTGGATTCACACTGGATCTAATTGGTACATTTACTGTGAATGAATGCTGAAATCTTTAATACAGAAGGCAATATCACTTAAGAAAACTTTTCAATATGTTTAAGAAAATTTCTCATCTAAGAAAATAATAAGCGACTTGAATCTGAACGATTCGAATTTCTTTGAGAAATCCGAGTAATTTGCAAGAATCATAAAATATTTACGTTAGTAAACATTTTGTTTTCATTAGGACAAACTGTCTACACTCATTGTGCATCAGTAGGGATCTGCTAAGCATGTGTGTTGTAGCTGTAAAAGAAAGCAGGAAGTAGTCCAGGAGGTAGCAAAGGAAGGGGCTGTCCTGCAGGGTCAGAAGTGAGGAACACCAAGATGCTCACTGCTGGGTGAAAAAGTAATGAGTAGAACAGACGGTATGTCATGGGTTGCATGTACATACAGAAAATGTGTGGGAATTGTAAAGTTTTCTGGTTTTAAAATATATGACTGAATTACTATATATAGTATTTTTGTAAAATAACATTTGAAAATAAGGGCTGGACGTGGTGGCAAACGCCTGTAATCCCAGCACTTGGGAGGCTGAGGTAGGAGGATCGGTGCGAGTTCGAGACCAGCCTGGGCTACAAATGTGACCTCAAGCCCAGCCTGACCTGCATAGCGAGACCCTGTCTCAAAAAGACAACAAACAAATAAACAAAATAAGGGCTGGTGGTGTAGCTCGGCGACTTAAGCGCTTGCTTAGGGAAGCGCAGGGGCCAGGGTTCAATTCCTGGCCCTACCTGCTGCTCAGGCCCCACTTTTGAGCATGCTGAGCTGGCAATGGAGTCTGTGCATGGTGGCTCATGCCTGTAATCCCAGCACTTGGGAGGTACAAGCAGGAGTCAGTAGTGAGAATCTCCATTTGTTCCTAAAATTCATTCTTCTGTTTTAGAGGACACAAACTCATCCCAGGTACTTTTCAGGTTGGGGATCGGTTTTCCCTATATAATCTGGAGGTTCCCTACTGGAGGTCATGCACCCCAGATCAATTTTTTCTTCTTGTAATGCTTTAAAAACACATCTTCAAATTCTATGACACTGCTTCCTTGGCTTATGCCCACTTCTTCCCTTCAGGGATGGCAAAACACCCTCTTGTGAGGGGAACCTTCTGTTGTAGGCAGGTGAATTCCAAAATACCTTTAGCATACCTCACAGACGTAGAGGAAAGCTTCTTAAAATTTACTTGAAGCCAGGAGAGACCTAGAATAGCAGGGAAACAGGTAAGGCAGGAGGCATCACAGTCTCTGATTATGCTGCAAAGCTACTGTGATAAATTTAGCATGGTACTGAAAAAAAGAAAACCAGACCTAAGAATCAGTGGCACAGATTACAAGATGCAGATACAACAACAAACACAGTCATCCACCTTGTTTTTCACAAAGGGGCAAAACATTTTCACTGGATAAAAGATAGCTTTCTATTTGCAAAAGACTAACACTGGACTCATGTCTATCACTGTGTGCTAAACTTAAGTCAAAATGGATCAAAGATCTAAATATTGGAAACAAACACTGCATCTACTAGAAGAGAAAATAGGTATAAATCTTGAAAACATAGGTGTATGTAGAGACTTCATGAATGAAACCCACACTGCATGGGAAATATTCCAGAGAATCAACAACTGGGATTTCATCTTATTAAAAAGCTTTTGCACATCAAAAGAAATCACAGGGTGAAAAGATAACCCATAGAGTACAAAGTTATATCTTAAATATATAAAGGATTCAGAAATATCAAGCCCCCCAAATATAAAGACCCAATCCAAAAGTGGGCACCTGAAATGAATATGTACTCAGATTAAGAAATACAGATTAGAAATAAATATATGAAAAATGTAACATCATTGATCACTCAGGAGATGTAAATTAAAACAACACTGACATTCCATTTCACTCCAGAAGGAATGGCTGTCATCAAGAATCAACCAATGACTAATGATGAAGGTAATTTGGGGAAAAAGGAGCCCTTCTGCACTATTGAAGGAAATGTAGACTGGTGTACCCACTGTAGAAATTCATGTAGAGAGTCCTCAAAAAACTAGGATTAGAGGTCCTATTTATCTGACTTTTCACCTTGTGATTATTTTCTCAGAAGATTTAAAATATACAATAGTAGTATATGTGTACCCATGTTTATAGCCATGCAATTTGTAATAGCTAAATCTGGGAATAAGCCTAAATGCCCAGCAACTGAGGAATGGGTAAAGAAAATGTGATATTTTCATGCAATGGAGTACTACATAGCTATGAAGAAGGATATCTTAGTTTTACAGAGAAATGAATTCACATTAGAACATATTCATAGGTGGAATCAATCTTGCATGTGTAAACATCATATTGGCTTTCTACAGAAGCTGAAACAGTAAATAAGAGTAAAAATGAACACCTATTATTAGGAAATATGAAGAAACTTCAAAAGGAAAGAGAAACTACAATGGGCAAAAGGAGCAAAGACAGATAAAGGAAAATGTGTATATATATATATATATATATATATATATATATATATACACACACACACACACACAAATACACACAAGATAGTTAAGATGACTACTAATTTCTATTAGTTCACTGGAAGGAAACATTTGTGCTTCTATTGTTTGGTCAACTATTTATGCCTATATCTTTAATCTGAAAAACTACCTTGATGATAACAATAAGCAATGCACTAGCCATTATACTCTTCTCCTGTCATATTTTGAAATTTTGTATCATTGTTTTTGTTCTTTTTCTCTTTAAAAAAAAGTCCAGGCCAGCCTAAGAAACTTACCAAGCCCCTGTATCATAAGAGTTCTGAATGTTAATGTAGCTTATGTATACGACTCCTGGATTCAATCTCCTAACTATAAAAGGAGAGAAAAACAATGAAAGAAAACAAAAACAATTATGCAGCATAGACAGGCAGCATTTATTCTGTTTTTGCAAGACTGATTCTGCATGCTGGTAAAACTAGCAAGTTTTCCATGATGCCAACATCTGCTGTCAGTGGGAGCAGTAGCTACGCCCCCATGTACCAGTGGCCTATGTGCCTGGAATGCGGAGCCCAGTGAAATGAGTTTCCTATGAGACTGCTTCTTGAGGTACATCATCAAGGCTCTATATTTTAAAATAAAATGTTGATCTTTTCTATTTCTGAGCTTTTGTTGGATGGCGTTTTGCTTGTTTCTGAGATGTCCTCAAGGCATTTTTCTTCTCTCTGTACAAAATATTTGCTTTCCTTTTATTTTATTTTTCAATTTATAGAGTACAAAATAAAACTAAAACAGAAAAATTACAAGTGATACAGAATTTCACTTAACAAAGTAATATGAATTTCACAGCATTTGTTGTAATGCATAGTGTTATCTTCCAACCTGTTATTCATATTACCTGATAAGTAAATGCAAAATTGAAAGAAGAAAAAAAATATGAAATTAAGAGAAAGAAAAGAGAAACAATTGAAAAGAGGAGACAAAACAAATTGAACATTATCTCCTCCTTTCCATAGACCAGGAGAAATTCACAGTGTAGTTGTCCAAACCATCCTGCTTACATACATAGATAAATTTCTTTCCCCTCACTTCCTCTCTTATCCTTCTCCTCAGTAACTTTTTCCTTTTTTACAAGTTTATTCCCTTTTCCCAGTATCTCTTGTACCCTTCAGATTCCATTTTCTCTTTCAGGTTCTCACACTAAGGAGATAATAAGATGCTTGCACATGCGGGTCTGATTTATTTTACTTACGAGTATGTCTCTAGTTGCATCCATTTACCAACAGTTTCAAATTATCCTGTTTTATAACTCAGTAATACTTCATTGTGTAAGAACACCACATTTTCTTTATCCATTTCTCAGTTGATGGACATCTGAGTTGTTACCAGGATTTAGTTATGTCATATTGTGCTGCTATAAACATGGGTGCACATATATCACCATACTATGATATTTTCAGTTCTTCTGAAAAAATCCCCAAGAGTGTAATAGCTGGTTTAAATGAGATCTCCAATCGTAGGTTTTTTCATTTGTTTGTCTTTTTGAGACAGGGTCTCGCTATGCTGTTCAGGCTGGTCTTGAACGCACCAATCCTCCTGCCTCAGCCTCCCAAGTGCTGGGATTACAAACATGTACCACCACGCCTGGCTTCAATACTAGTTTTTTAAGGAATCTCCACACTGATTTCCATAGTGGTTGTACCAGTCTGCACTACCACCAATAGTGGAGAAGTTTTTCCTTTTCCCCACAGCCCCTCCAGCATTTGTTATTGGCAGATATCTTGATAATGCCATTCTTTTTGGAGTGAAATGGTATCTGTGTTGTTTTAATTTGCATTTCTTGTATGACCAATGATGTCGAACATTTTTTATTAGTTTTATTTTTTCTTTTATTACTTTTCATAAGAACAATTCTGATAGTTTCAAAACACATTAGTAGTGCATTCCCAATAATTGATACGATGCATATTGTCATCCTCGTAGTAGTTATTTAGAACACAGGATGCAGACATTTTTTCACGTAATTACTTGCCATTTGTATTTCTTAATCTGAGAAGTATATATTCATCTAAGATTTTGGATTGGGTCTTTAAATTAGTGGGCCTTGATTTTTTAAAACATTCTTTGTATGTTTTAGGTAGAAGTCCTATGTCAAAGAGACTGTTGGATATAATTTTTCTAGTTTGTTTTCTTTTAATTCTGTTGGAGATGTCCTTTCAAGTGCAGAAAGTTTTCAAAAAGATGAGATACCAGTTGCTGATACTTTCAAGTATTTCCTATGCAGTTTGGCTTTTGTTCATGAACTCTACTTAACCTGTGTTATAATTTCTACCTAAATTTTCCTCTGTTTTAATATTTAAATCTTTGATCCATTTTGAGTGAAGTTTAATGCATGGTGATAAACATAGCTCTAATTTTAGCCTTTGGCATGTGGAAATTCAGTTTTTCTAGCACCATTTTTAAAATTATTTTTATATCATTTATTTGTTTATTTGGTACAGGGTTTTGCTATGCAGCTCACACCCTTAGTAATCCTCCTGTCTCAGCATCCCTAGTGCTAGGATTATAGGCATGTGCCATCATGGCCAGTCTCAGAGGCCAGCTCAGTACCAGACCAGCACACCATGTGGTGTTGAGATCAAATCCAGGTCTTTATGCTTGCCAGTGCCTAGACTGCTAAGCTATCTCCCCAGAGCCTCCACCACCAAATATTAAAGAGGCTATCTTTCTTCCAGTGAACATGTTTGACCCTTTTATCAAATATAAGATGCCTGGGTATGTTTGCAGTTGTGTCTGCATCTTCTAATCTGTTCCATTAATCTTCAGGTCTGTGTCTATGCCAATACCATGCTGATTTTATTTCAGAAGCTTTACAGTATAATTTCATGTCAAGAATTGTGTTACCTCCTGCTTTTCCTTTTCTTCCCAGGATTGCTTTTGATATTCTAGGTCACTTCTCATACCAAATGAATATGAGGAGAGTTTTCTGTAACTCTGTGAGGTATAGTAATGGTAGTTTAATGGGGATTACATTGATTCTGCATAACAATTTTGGAAATATATCCTTTTTCACGATGTTAGTTCTTCCTTACCAGAAGCATGAAATATCTTTCCATTTTCTCAAATCCTCTTCAATCTCTCTTCTCAGAGTACCATAATTTTCACCTTAAAAACCTTTTACAACATTTGTGAGGTTGATTCCTAAGTATTTCATTTTTATGGATATTATTATAAAAGATGTGGTTTCCATAATTTTGTGTACAAAAATGCTATTGATATTTGGATGTTGATTTTGTACGTGCTATATTACTGAATTTAGTGATGAAATATACAAGACTATTGGTGGAGGTTTTGGGGTCTTCTATGTAGATTATCATGTCATCTGCAAATAATGATAGTTGCACTTCTTTTCCAATCCTTATTCCTTTTATTTTTCTCTCTTGTCGATAGCTAGAAAATAAAGAAAAAACAAAAAGACCAAACAAAGCAGTTATTAAAGCTAATGTTAAGACATATGCTAATTGAAGACAGTAGTAATAGTAGAGATATTGACATAGAGATCAATAGATTATAATCAGAAATCCAGAAATGGCCTTATGGAACTGCAGCCAATTCTTTAGAAAGCTACAAAATCACTTCATGGAATTGATAGTGTTTTTTAATTACTCTGGATTAACTGTAAACTGAGGGTCACATCCTAGACAAATTACCTTCTAGAGTGGGAATAACTTTGTATATTTCTGCCAGCAATTTATGAAAGATTAATTTACAGCAGCCACTCAGTCTGCTTATGAGGCTTATTATGTTGCTATAGTTATTCTAAAATGTAGAAAGGAGGGCTGGTGTGATAGCTCAGTAGAATAAACTCTTGCCTGGCAAACTCAAGGGCCTGAGTTCAATCCCCAGTTCTGCAAAAAAATAAATACAAAGGGAATCTCAAAAATGACTATTAGTTTTTTCAATATTTTCTATGAGTATGTGTTTGCCATAAGTACTGATTACATTCTTGTGGGCAGTTGGTATATGTTCCTAGCACATCTTGATTCTTTTTTTTTTTTTTTTAATCCCCTTCTCCTCTTGAAACTCAACATTACACTCTGAAAAAGTTACAGTCTGGAAAAAAAATCAGCCAGGCTTGGAAGCTCACACCTGTAATCTCAGCACTTGAGAGGCTGAGGCAAGAGGATCACCATGAGTTTGAGACCAGTTGAGGCTACATAAGCAAATTCCACCAGCCTGAGGTACATAGTAAGACCTTGTCTCAAAAGCCAAAACAAAAAGAAAAAAATACTGCCAGCAAATATTGTGCACAGACATTTCACTAACACAGATAAACATATCCCTAGAAAACAATCCCTAGAAATATATAAATTAAAGCCACAGTGAAATTTTACTACATACCTATCAAAAGAGCTAAGGTGAAAAATGGTGGTAATAGTAACAAATGCCAGAGAGGGTGCAGAGAATCTGGATTTTTCATAAGTTGTCAGTGGAAGGGCCAGCAAGATGACTCAGTGATCTAAAGCACTTCCTTAGGTAAGCTTAGGCACCTGCAGGGACCATGGTTCAATCCCTGGCACCACATTGCTGCGCCAATCCCACCCCCAGGGTAGGCTGAGCCAGCTATAATAAAAAAAATCCATAAGTTGTCAGTGAAAATATACCCTAAAAAGGCACTACCAGTTTGGAAGGTAGTTTTTTTAGTTTCTGTCAAAACTAAAATAATTACTACACATCCCAGCACTTATACTCTTTCATATTTATCCCAGGCAAATGAAGGCTTACTTTTAATGTAGAAACTTGTTTATGAGACAGCCTTTATTCTTTGTGTGTGCACAATGAGGATCAAATTGAGGGCCTTGTGCATGCTAGGAAAACACCCTATCAAAAGCTATATTTTTTATTTATACATAAATACTGTCTTTGAGTACTATTGATGATTGAATCTAGGGTATACTATATACTAAATAGCTTTATTCTTAGTAACACCAAACTATATCCTTCAATAAGTGAATGGTTAAGCTGTGGTAGATCCATTCCACAAATGAACTATTGATTCAGTAGCATGGATAGATCTTAAGGGCTATTTCCCCCGTGGGAAAGAGAACCTCCTTTTGTAGTTCAGGCTGCCCTTGAACTTACTATGTCTCCTCAACTGAACTTGAATTCAAGCAATTCTCCTGCCTCAACCTCCCAAATACTGGGATTACAGATGTGCACCAGCAGACTTAGCCTTCAAGGACGCTATTCAATATGAAAATTCTTATCACATAATCATATAGTATCTGATTCCATTTTGTAACATTTTCAAAATGACAAAATTGTAAAAATACTGAATAAATTAATGTTGCAGTGAGTGGGGATGGTGCTGGAAAGTATTTGGTGGGACTACAAAGTGCAGCACACTGGCAATCTTATCGCTACAGAATTTATATCTTTTTTATGTGTTTGGTAAAGGGTCTCACTATGCAGCTTGCACTTGTGGTGATGTTCCTGTTTTCAGCCTCCTCAATGTTGGGATTCCAGGCATGTGCCACCACAACTGGTCTCTGTGGCCAGCTCAGCTTGCCAGCCTGGGAATAGGGCCTGAGCAGTATGTGGTGCTGGGGATGGAACCCTGGTCCCTGTGCTTACCTAAGCATACACTTTTTTTTTTTTTGAGGAGAAGTTACGTTCTTTAGTTATCTAAACTGATCTCAAGTTTGGTAGGCTCAACCAGTCCTCCTATCTCAGACTTTTAAGTGGCTGGGATTACAGTCATGCTTCATTGTACTTGGCTACTTTCTTTTTTTTTTAGTAGAATATATTTATTGGGGGAAAGAAAGCTCCTGTCTGAGAGAGGAACAAGAGAGAGTCCCCGAGCAGATTGTCACCAAAGTTGAGAAGGTTTTTGTTTTGTTTTGTTTTGTTTTGTTTTCTGGCTCAGGCTACCTTAAGGGTAGGTGTGGGGATCAGCTACTTCTTTGTCTTGGTTTAGTCTGCCTAGTGTAGTCTGGGTCTCACTGTGAAACTCTTCCTTTTTTGTTTTCTTTTTTTAGTGTAATTAGTACAGGATCTACAGGGTCTCACTACACAGATTGGATTTGTAGTGATCCTCCTGTTTTCAGCCTCCCAAGTTCTGTGATTACAGGCAAGCACCACCATGCCCATTCTTAGTCACTGTCTCTGTGTACCCCAGGGGTAAGGCTGTCATCGCATGCTGAGGATCGAACCCCAGTCACTGTGCCTGGCTAAGCAGGTGCTTTAGTCCACTGAGCTATCTGGGTGGCCCTCAATGTACAATTCTTCAATGTGTCATGTATGCTAGATTGGCCTGGAACTCAAGATCTTCCTGCCTCAGCCTTCTGAATGCTGGGATTACAGTGTCACCATGCCCAGCTAGTCCTGAGTATAAATTACAGTTGTGATTATGTGGACCAATGTGACATACTATATTTCCCTGAAAATTTAAGACTAGGTCTTAAATTATTTTGCTCCAAAAGATGTGATGGCCTTATTTTCAGGGGCTATCTTTTCCTATACAACAGTCTACATTTTTTCACATATAAAAAACAACATTTTTTTTTCAGATAGAGTTGTATCATTGTTATGGTTTATGTCTAGTTGTCCCCCTAAAGCCTCATACAATCATGGGGTGGGGACTTCTAGAGTTTGAGAGTTGATTCATGATCCCTGGGATTATATGTTTTAATACTAATCTAGAGTTTGAGATTTGATCCATGATCCATTGGATTATGTGTTTTAGTACTGATGGGTCTATGGGTGTAAGTACTTCTGGGATTATGGGTGTAACCTAAAACATATAGGCTGAGGCAGAGAGCCTGAATGTAATACAAAGAGAGACAGAGAGACAGACTGAAGCTGTTGCTCTCTGCTCCCCTGGTTGTTCCGTTGCCTCTGTCGCCATTGTTGCTGTTCTGCCGCCATGAACTGCTGGCCTCTGCATTGTGCCTCTCTGCCTTGGATCCAGCTGAGTATGGACTGAAACCTGAGATAAATAAACATTTTCTTCCTTCATTTTGAGTGTTGAATATTTGTCCCAGCAACGAGTGAAAAATAACTAAGACAATCATTTTCTTCTGGAACATCACCCATTACTCTCCAAACCCTGAATTCTAGCCTTATAGCTCTATTTCCTGTAAGGAGTATTTGCCCTAATCTCTCATGTCCAGCAATAGAACTTTCTGTAAACAAGCACTTCTTGTTTCAGAACCTTTGTTTGTTTATTCACTCATTTTTATGGCCGGCTCAGCCCGCCCCGAGGGCAGGGCCGGCGCAGCATGTGGTGCCGGGGATCAAACCGGGGTCCCTGAAGCCGCCCAAGCTTCCCCAAGCAGGCACTTTAGACCACTGAACCATCCCGCCGGGCCCCTAAACAAGCACTTCTTGTCCATTTATCTTACTTGTGGTGCACTGACAACAAAGCTGTCAGTGATTTTCATAAATGAATTCTTCACCCATGTCACAACCTTTTGCAGACTAAGCTTCACATGTTCCATTATGTCAAATATTAATGGAAGACTTAGGAGAGGGGCATGGCAGCAGCAATGATTGTCCACACACAAAAAAGGACAAAAAATTTTAGGCACCAAAAATTCAGAAAATGTTTATTTCACATAAATGCATTAAATACATATGTTATAACACACAATATATTGAATCATGAAGATTTATATTAAACACTGTTCATATCCCTGTTCAAGCACCAAATATAGTGATATGTTGGTGTCTCTGTGTATCCCAGGGAGAAGCCATGGCAGGAATGAGGAAAAGATAGACAAAAAGAAAGAGCTGGGTTCAGGTGGAGGCCTGTTTCCCTGATGGGTAAAAGATCCAAAGAAAAATAGTAGGGTATTTATTTAAACCTTTGCAAAGTTAGTATCACAAGACACAAGGTTGCCTAGCAACTAATAGCCAGAATTATCGAGGCAGGATACTTTCCTCACAATGGAGGTAGCTTGACTGCCTTAGGCCCTGAGGCCTTGTCCTACCCTCCTGCATTTAACCAATATCCACCTTCAGCAGCTTCCAGCAAGACACAACCATGTCTGTTGATTATCACCTGTGCATGTTATTTGTGCATTGTGTCTATACTCTGACAGGTCATTTGGCAGTATGTGTGGAATTCTCTGTTGACGTAGGCATTTACCTTACATCCAAGGGCACCTACTTGGGTATTTACAAATGCTTGCTTCTAAGTTTTATTATAATTTATTTTAAATATTGTCAATATTATTTATATTTAATTATATTTCATGACTCAGTATGTCCATCATGTGTTTCAGTGCATGTGCTAAATGTAGCTGTCTGGCTGACAATCTTAACTAGGGCTTATTTGGTTTGTAGGTTTGATTTTACTACCAAGAAATATGGTAGAACTACATACACATTGTTATAATATCAATTCCTGAGCTTTGGCGTCATATTTATTTAAGATTTAACCATTAGAGGAAACTAGGTAATATATACACGGGACTTTTCCTTTTTGTTTTTGCAACTTCTTATGAATCTGTAATGATTTCAGCTGAAGAAGAGTATTTACAAAAAAGCACTCTGGCACGGGATAGAACTTAGTGATAGAGCATTCAGCCAACCATGCGTGAGCTCTGAGTTTTGCTACATGGCACTGCAAAAAAAAAAAAAAAAAAAAATTAAAGAGCATTCTGATGGTTGTGAAGCATGGGTGTGAGAAGGACCAGACAGGATAAAGGTAGGAATAAACAGCCTGGATGCTTCTGTCAGATGAAAAGTGCTATCAGAACTGTTACCTTATTTATTGTTTTAGAAAAGACCAGTAGAAGGAAGGCTGGGTTAGAATCAGCAGGACCTTGGTAAAAAGTAAGTGTGGGGGAAATTAAGAAGAGGACTCTGGCATGATTATGGAATCTCTAATTCGGGTGATCACATAGAATATAGGCATCTGTAATGAAGGAAATAAAAAAACTGAATGTACTAGCACATGTCTGTAATTCCAGATACTTGAGAGGATCATCAATTTCATGCCAGCCTGGCCAATTTTAGTGAGTCCTTATCTTAAAATTTAAGAGGGGAGGGTGTCTAGTTCACTAGTATTTTTGAAACAGGATATCACTTAGTAGGATATCACTTAGTAGGCTAGCCTTGAACTCACAATGATCCTGCTGCCTCAGCCTCATAAGTGCTAAGATTATAGGTACACCTAGTAAATTCACTGTTTTATAAGTCCAATCACCATAGTTTAGAAACATGAGATATAAACAAAAGCCATATTTTTCTGGTATGCTCTCTTTAAATCTAAAAACTATTTGGGGGGTTATTGTTATAATTTTTAAAATATAAAGTCTAACTACATTGCCTGAGCTGCCCCTCAATTCCTGGCCTCAAGTGATCCTCCTGCCTCAGCCTCCTGGATAATTGTGATTATAGGTATGTATCAAACATGCCTAACATTTTGGGCTTTAGAAAATTTTGTGAAGACCCTTAGTTTATCATGAAACCAAATAGTCACATAATTCTTCCTTAGACTTCTTTCTATGTCTAGCCTGGTATATTTATGTAACTTCAATATAACTACAAACTGTGTGATACTGTACTTTGATTTTTTTCTGAAAAATGAATACTGGTTTTTAATAATGTCATCATAATAGGTCCCTCTTAGGGTTGTTTTAAGGAATTAAATGGATAATTATGCAAAATACTTAGCATATTCCACCACTTAATAAATGGTTGCTACTGATATTACTACTGCTAATGCTAAAAATTATAACTAAAACTTAGAAGAAGCCAGGAGTGGTGGCACACAGCTGTAATCTCAGTACTTGGGAGGCTGAGACAGGAGGATTGCCATGAGTTCAAGGCCAACCTGGGCTACATAATAAGTTCAATTCCAGCCTGAATTGCATAGGGAGACACTGTATCAAAAAAAAATTGAAGATATTGAAATGTTATAGAGCCTGCTAATGGCAGCTAGCTATATAAATGGTCAAATGTTCTACAGCCCATTTTTCTCTCAACTTTTTGTTTTCTAGTTCCTTCAGTGATTCTTAAGGAATGGTCAGCCTACAAAGGGAAGTCACCTCAAACTCCTGAGCTGGTATCTGCTCTGACATTTCGAGAATGGACCTGCCCAAATCTCAAGAAGCTCTGGCTGGGAAAAGCAGTTGAAGACAAGAATAAAAGGATGCGGGCTTTCCTGGCGTGTATGAAGTCAGACACACCCAGTATGCTTAATCCAGCTAATGTTCCTACACATCTGCTGCTTATGTGCTGTGTTCTACGGTAAGACATGTGACAGGATAATGTCCATTTCTAGTTCCTATGTCTTCTTTCTTGACATTTTCTTTGAACAAATGTTTTTATGTTATTTCAGGAAGGGGAGATTTTTGTTTTGCATTTGGCTTAGACCTCAGACATTGTAAATAATTTTTGAGACCTCGGACATTGTAAATAATTTTTGAGATGTATCCTAAGTTTATGAGTCTTTGACATCCATCAGTCTATGTAAGATCCTTCATTTCTTTTTGTTGTTGTCATTCCAGTTACTTTTTCCTTTCTTCCTCTAATTATCCGCATTCTTGAATATGTGTCTTTTTAAGCCGTCTGTCTTGGTTACCTTTCTCTCATTGCTAGGACAAAATACTCGACACCCAAAAATAAGGAAGGGAAGGTTTATTTACTTCAGTTTGTAAAGGTTTCAGCTCATACTCAGCTGGCTCCAAGGCCAAGTGTCATATGGCAGAAGGCAGCATTTCATGGTGGGAAAACAACAAAACACCCAGAACAAAAAGGGATGCTCAGCGGTAAAGAGCAAGCCTCTCTCCCTTCCTTATATTGCATTCAGGCTGTCTGCTCCAGGCCAGTTGTAGCACTACACCCCTAATACCAGCATTGGATCATGAATTAATCGCACACTCTAGAAGTCCTCCCCATGCCTGCAGGAGACTTTGGAGTTAGAACTAGATGCAAACCATGATACTATCTTTCATATGTTTATTTAGGCATACATATTCATGCACAGATCTATAGTTGTTGGATTTTTTTTTCAGTGCTAGGGATTGAACTCAGCGTCTTACATATACTATGTAGCACAGCTAAATCCTCAACATTTTAGTTTTGAGAAAGGATTTCACTAAGGTGCATAGGCAAGTAGTCCTCCTGTCTCCGCTCCTGACTAACTGGGACTACTGACGAAGAAGGACCACTGAGCCCAGCTAGGAATAGCTTTTTCTTCAGTACTGGGTTATTTTTTATTTTGTCAAACCCATTGATTTACCTTTACAATATGTACTCTGTGGTCTTATTTAATAAATTCTCCCCATCCCTAGGTCATAAAGATACTTTTCTACATTTTCTTTTTTTTTATTTAACCTTTGTTTATTCACTCATTTTTATGGCCGGCTCAACCCACCCCGAGGGCAGGGCTGGCGCAGCATGTGGTGCCGGGGATCGAACCGCGGTCCCTGAAGCCACCCAAGCTTCCACAAGCAGGCGCTTTAGACCACTGAGCCATCCCGCCGGGCCACTTTTCTACATTTTCTTATAATTTTATAGTGTCTTCCATGTCAGGAAATTAATACAGTGGGTATCTATGCTATATGTGCTGAGAAGAAAAGATCACAGTTGATGCCTTCTTTGTCCTTTGATTCCTCTTGTCATCTTCTTGTGTCCCAAGTTTCTGTGTATACATGAATCTATTCTTAGATTCTATTTTGTTCTCTTTCCTATTTGATCCTTGATCAGTGTTTCATTCTTTTAATTGTTGGAGGTTTATAATTTATCTTCATATCATTTAGGATAAATCTGCATCCTTAACTTCTTCTTTTTTTGAGGAAGAGGTAGAAACTGGGGATTAAACGTACACCCTTGCACTTGCCAGGCAAGCGCTTAGTCTACTGAGCTATCTCCCCAGCCCCCTTAACTTTTTGTTTCAGAATTGTGCTACCTATTCTTGCAGCTCATGGACTTTTGTTTATAATTTAAAATCAGTTTCACAAAAATATTGTTCACTTTGTGGAAATTGCATTCAATTATAGGTTAACTTGGGAACATCAACATCTTTATGATGATAAGTATTCCTATTTGAACATCATAGTTTACCTCTTGGATTTATTCAGATCTCTTCATTTATGTCTTGTAGACTTCTCTTTTTCTCCATTGAAGTGTATAATTAAAATCAATTCCTGAGTATTAGATATATGTATAGCTCTCATTATGAGTAGTATTTTATTTTCTATTCATGTTCTCATTGCTGATATTGAAAAAGTAAGTTTTGTGCAGAAGGGAGGTCAGGTTCATCCTACAAGTCACCTTAGACCAGCAGTAGCAGAAAGCAAGCCTCTTCTGTTCCTTTCTTATGTGGCACCCAGGCTATCTGCCCCAGGATAGGTGTAGCACTCACTCCCATAATCCCAGCACTGGATCATGAATTAGTCACAAAGTCTAGAAGTCGGCCCCATAACTGCATAAGGCTTTGGGAGAACAACCAGACACAAACCATAACACTATGACACACATGTGTTTTTCTTTTAAACCAAAGCATGTTAATGTATCCATTGTTTTTTTCTAAGCTAAAACCTTAACATCGAGGTTTAATTTCAGTTCTGGTACTTGAGATAGAAAATTTAGTTGGGGTTGCACTTGAGCACTTGCCTCTAAAAAGTTCACCATGACTGATGTAAATCATCTAAGATCAGCTGTCAGACTATGTTGTGATAGTCTGGTAGGGTACTTCCCCAGAAGAGAGTCATTTAGCTTCCTGCTCAATCCTTTTTATTCTTGATTTAGATGCTGACAATTTGATCATTTGATTTCTAGTATATAACAGATTAGAAGCAACCAATTGCAAAGTAGGTAAGATAGAAAGTAAACGATACTCTTAGAAACAGCCTCAATAGCCTCAGTGATAAATGATCGCCTCCTCCCTAAAAGTAAGAAAAAAAAAGATATAAAGATTACTTTTTGTAAAAGACCCCAAAAAGAAGGGATAACATCAGTCATTATGGGGAGTAAGTGGAAAATTGCCTTACATAAATAAGTAACCTAGTGTTCATCAAATTTTCCAGAACAGGTACTGCACTGTACTGTAGTATCACCTATTCTGTACCTGGCAGTATGCGAAAGCAGCCTTTTGTGTATCAGTTTCTTATTATGGTGGTTGATTTATTTGTGTGTGTGTGTGTGTGTGTGTGTGTGTGTGTGTGTGTGTGTGTGTGCAACAGGGTCTCCATACACAGTTCAGACTCACTTTGAACTCACTATGTAGTCCAGCAGGCTTCACACTCGGCAGTCTTCCTGTCTGTGCCTCCTATGTGGTGGAATTGTAGGTATATGCCACCTTTTCAATTTAATTTTGTTTCCTTGTCCATGATATGTCTAATCCTCCTAATAGTACTATAAAAGTAGGTGTTTCTATGCCTCCACCAATTGCTCATAGATGAATAAAAAGGTTTAAAAAGTAGTGACCCACTGTACAGGGAGGATGTATGCCTATAATCCCAACAGGGGAACATAGCTCAGTTCAAGGTCAGCTTGAGCTACATAGCAAGTTCAATTCCAGTCGGAACTCAGACTCTGTTCTCAAAAAAAAAAAGCCGGTAAGATAGCTCAGTGGTCTAAAGCACCTGCTTAGGCAAGTTTAGACAACCTCAAGGACCACGGCTCAGTCCCCATCACCACATGCTGAGCCAGCCCGACCCCCAGGGCAGGCTGAGCCAGCCATAACATAAAGTTCACAAAATAAAAATAAATAAATAAATAAATAAATAAATAAATAAATAGAATCGAAGAAGCAGTGACTCTAAAAGATAACATAGCTAGTGTTAATGAGAGGTTTTGAACTTAACAACTTAACTTTCTCCAATTGTTGTAATTTTAATGATTAGCATAAAATCTGGTTTGACATTTAAATTTTAACTGCATTTTTTGTTTTATAAAGAAAAAACCACTAAAAGCAATGATATAAATGGTTAGTACATTGCTTATTATTATCTTTAAAGAGGCATGAAAAAATCATCAGAAGTTATAAGCACAAACCTTTCTTTTCAGTGAACTAATAGAGATTAATAGTGTAGCTATCTTAAGTATATATATATATATATATATATATATATATATATATATATATTTTCCCTTGTACCTTCCTGCTTTTTTCTCCTTTACCCCATCCCAGTCTCTCATTTTGAACAACTTCTTACAGTTTCCTAATATTTATTGCACATTTTTGCTCTTATTTATTCTTTCATCTTCTTGCACTAGAGAGACAGTACAATGTTTACACATGTTAGACTGATTTATTTTACCTTTGAATAAGTTCTCAAGTTGTGTTCATTTACCTATAAAAATCTAAAGTTTCTTTTTTAAAGTATTTAGTATAGAATGTTCAGTCTCACTATGGAGCTTGGACTCATAGTGATTCTCCTGTTTTCAGCCTCCTAAATGCTAGGATTACAAGTAGATGCCACCATGCCCAGTCTCATTCGCCATCTCAGTGCATCCCAGGGATTGGGCTAGCATTGCATGCCAGGGATTATGCCCCAGCTACTGCATTCTGCCTAAGCAAGTGTTTTAGTCTGCTCAGCTATCTGGCCAGCCCTAAGTTTATTCTTTCTTTGATGGCTAAGTAATCTCTATTACATAAGAATACTACCTGTTTTATCCATTCCTCAGTTGATGAGCATTTGGGTTGTTTACAAGATTGAACTATTACCTAATCCCAGCACTTGGAAGGCTGAGGCAGGAGGATCAGTGTGAGTTCGAGTCCAGCCTGGGCTACAAAGGTGAGCTGAAGGCAAGCCTGAACTGCATAGTGAGACCCTGTCTCAAGAAGGCAAAAAAAGATTGAACAATTACAAATTGTACTGCTATAAACGTGTGCACATGTGTCACTGTGATACAGTGTTTTTGGAATATACTCAGGAGGGGAATAGCTGGGTCAAATGGAACCTCTAGTCTGAGTTATTCAAGGCATCTCCACACTGATTCCCACAATGGTGCACCACTCTATGCCCCCACCAACAGTGGAGAAGGATTCCTTTTTCCCCATAGCCCCTCCAGCATTTGTTATTGGTCGATTTCTTGATGATAGTCATTCTTCCTGTAGTGAAATGGAATTTCAGTGTTTCAGTGTTATTTTTATTTGTATCTTTTGGATAATCAACAATGTTGAACAATTTTATATATATATATATATATATATATATATATATATATATATATATATTTACTATCTGTATAAAAGTATATATTCATCTCAGTCTCTGACACCCATTTTTGGATTGGGTCTTTAAATTTGGGAGGTCTGATTTTTTTCAATTTTTATGTGCTCTAGATACAAGTCTTTTGAGGGTGATTTGGATAAAGTATTTCCCCATTCTGTGAGTTGTCTTTCTAATTCTGTCAGCAGTTTCTTTTGATGTGCAAAATATTTTAATAAGATGAAGTCCTAATTGTAGATTCTTTTGGATATTTCCTGTGCCATTTGTGTTTTGTTCATGAAATCTCTGCCTATACATATGTCTTCAAATTTTCTACCTATTTTCTCTCCCAGTAGATTCAGTGTTTGTCTTTTTAATATTTAGATCTTTGAGCCATTTTGACTTTACTTTAGTGCGTAGTTATAGTCATGGGTTTAGCGTTAGTCTTTGGCAAGTGGAAAGTCAGTTTTTCTAGCACTGTTTATTGCAGAAACTATCTTTCTTCCTGTGAACCTGTTTGACCCTTCTGTGAAATATAATGTGGCTGAATGTGTTTCTAGTTATGTTAGCATGTTTTAATCTGTTCCATTGATACTCAGATCTGTTTTTTTTTTTTTTTTTTTTTTCAGTACCATGCTGAACTTAACAAAGTAGCTTCGTAGTATAGATTCAGGTCAGAGATTATGATGACTCCTGCCTTTTTTGCCCAGAATTGCTTTTGCTGTTCTAGGTCTCTTCTGGTGCCAAATGAATTTTAGGAATCTTTTTTCTTGTTCTGTATCATTGCATTAGAAATATTCAATAACTTAGGAAGTATGGCCATTTTCACAATGTTTGTTCTTCCTATCCATGAGCAAGAAATATCTTCACATTTCTTGATAACTTCTTCAGTCTCCTTTTTCAGAGTACTGTAACTTTTAATGTATACATATTTTACTTCTTTTGTTAGATTGATACCTAAATATTTCATCTGAGGGATGCTATTATAGAGTGTGTGGTTTCTCTAATTTCTCTCAGTGAATTTGTTCGTGTACAGGAATGCTAATGATTTTGGAGTACTGGCTTTGTATCCAGCTACATTACTGAATTTGGCTAATAAATCTAGTAATCTTTTGTTTGAGTTTTAGGCGTCTTCTATGTAAAGTATCATGTCATCTGCAAATAGTGATAATTTCATTTTTTCCTTTTCTATCCTTACTCCCTTTATTTCTCTTTCCTATCTAATTGCTCTGGCTAATGTTTCCCAGAAATTTTGAACAGCAGTGGTAATAGGGTCATCCTTGTCTTCTTTCTAATTTTAGAGTGAAAACTTTTTTTAAGCCTTTCCATCTTTTATTACTACAACAGCTTCATCTTCTATTTAGCCTTCTGACTCTGTGCTTGTGCCTTCAACACCTTCAACACAATTTTCTGCTCTTCAATAAGGAAAGCACCCTTGATCCTGTCGCGGACACACTTGGCACACATGGAGCCCCCATAAGCCCTGCTGACGTGTTTCTTTGTTTTAGACAATCTCATAAGAACTTTAGGCCGCACAGCTTGAACCCCTCCAAGTCTGCCCAGGCACACACCACGTGCAGATTTAGGGGCCTTCCCCACCTTCTTGGTTTAGAGTTAAACAATTCTATTCCCCGGAGTTTGGGATAGCCTAGTTTTGTTAGACGCAGTGTTGTAGGAAAGCCTATGACGGTAGGTCAGGCGCTGGACCATTATAAAAGCCTCTAGACATGGTACTCAGAAGAGCTAGCGTGAAAAGATAGTGTTTGTCCATTTAGTAAAATGTTATCTGTTGGCTTGTCATAGGTAGATTTTATCAGTTTGAGTTAAAGACCAGCTATTCAGATTTTCTGTAGGATTTTTTAAAAATTATTTATTTATTTTTTTCTTGTTTCAGAACCTTTGTTTGTTTATTCACTCATTTTTATGGCCAGCTCAGTCCACCCCGAGGGCAGGGCTGGTGCAGCATGTGGTGCCGGGGATCAAACCGCGGTCCCTGAAGCCGCCCAAGCTTCCCCAAGCAGGCGCTTTAAACCACTGAGCCATCCCGCCAGGCCCCGGATTTGTTTTTTTTTATCATGAATGAGTTTTGGACTTTGTCAAAAGCTTTTTCTGCATAGTTTGAAGCTCTGTTGATATGGTGTATTGTGCTTATTTTTTTCTGTTTTAGCTATCATATTTGGCAAATTTTAATTTTATTACTTTTAATAAGAAATAACAATATGACAGTTTCAAAACACGTTATTAGTACATTCACAATAATTAATACAATGCATATTGTTGTCCTCATAGTAGTTATACGGAGAACAGAGTGTAACATGATAAATTTTCTAACCAATATTGGTAAAAAAAAATCTCTTCTCTTTGAACTAAGAGGAAATAGCTGTATACATAGTCCAATGTTCAATAATTGCAGGGGGGGGGCCTGGTGGGATGGCTCAGTGGTCTAAAGCGCCTGCTTGGGGAAGCTTGGGTAACTTCAGGGACTGTGGTTCGATCCCCGGCACCACATGCTGCGCCAGCGCTGCCCTCAGGGCAGGCTGAGCTGGCCATAAAAATGAGTGAATAAACAAACAAAGGTTCTGAAACAAGAAAAATGAATAAATAAATAAAATAAAAATTGTTAAAAAAATAAAAAATAATTGCGGTGGGTTACTGATGAAACTGGCAATATTGGAAGCTGTTGATTTAAGCCTTTTACAGCTCAGCATACTAATCTAGATTTACATTTTATGCCTCATAGTTAAACTTTTCTGCTGGGCGGTTAAGGGCAAGTTAAAGCAAGACCTCTACAACAAAACATTTAACTTTTGTATCTTCCAAGGTCAAACCCCCTCACAATTAACTTTGAAAGCATCTACAGTGCTTTGTAGAACTGTTGTCAGTGTCAGCCATCTGGATGAGTCACAGCCATTGCTTGACCAGTTTCCTCTCTGTGAAAGCCTGAGAGAATGTTTTCTCTCTAGGTGACTCTCCTTTGACACACCATACTTCATTTATCCCTTTCCTCTGTGGTCCCTTAATCTGCCTGAACAGAAAATTTGGAAAACCACTGAGTTATAGGATGTTACATTACAGGTGCTCTTATGTCCTGAGTCCTCACTGATCTTGAAGGACTAGGGCCAAAATATTGACTATCCTTATAGCTCTTCTTTTTCTCTAATTTTTGATCTGTAAACTTATATTCTTAGCCCACCAGAAGAAAAGATTAGTGATACTATTACTCTAAAACATAGGTGCTTGAGCTTAATATCATTGTCTTTCTGAATATCAAACATCTTATACTTAACTTGGAGTTGGTATTTTCCATCAATCATTGATATTTTAATAAATCGCTATAGAATGTGACAAAAACAGTTACACATTTTTACACAGACATTTAGAAATCCAAGGATGTAGAAAATTGTAGCCTGTCAAGCCTACAGCATTTTGCCTAGTCTCTTACTCTCAATCAATACCCTCTTTTGTTTTCTTGTAAACCAACCATTTACTTGAGAGAGAGTACAGCAGTAACTGAAATTACATTAGAAGCAGCACACATCTAAAAGACCAGAATGACAAGCATTCCAAGTGTAGTTTTACTGTTACACATTGCTTGCATCAATGTGAAAAACTTTTTGAAGGTTCTTAGGACCATTGTCTAATTCATCATGTGTACATAAGTGCATAGCTTTGCTCCTGCTATGTTTCTTCTCTTTTCTGCTTCCAGTCACTTCATTGTTTAACCCATAAGTCTTTGATTTCCATCAGCTGTGTTATGCTTTTCCACTTTTATTATGTCTTTTGAGTTCTTACACTAGGGAGACTATACGTTATTCACACATGTAGGTCTTATTTCACTTATGAGTATATGTTCAAGATACATCCATTTATATATGAGGTCTTCCAGTTTATCATTCTATATAGCTGAGGGATATTCCATTCTATAAGAATACCACATTTTTTCAACCATTCTTTAGATGATGGGCATTTTGGTTGTTTCCAAGATTTGGCTATTACAAATTGGGCTGCTATAAACATAGGTGCACA
>PVJA010008867.1:28046-62870 GCA_004027025.1 Myocastor coypus | reverse complement strand
CAAAATAATACACACATCCCATGTTCGAGAGGAAAAGGATTCCAATTTTCTATTTTGTGCACAACTCCCATTACTGTTGAGTGTATGTGGTTTAGGGCCAGACATTTCTGGCTGTGTTATTTGTCATGACTTTTAAAGTATCTGCAATTTGAAAAGCTTTACTGAAGCTGAACTCCTTGTCTATACCATAAAATAATAAAATTTACTCCATAGACTACCTATGATTATCAAGTACAATAATGTTTGTAAAATTCATAGCCAAATGTATGATAAAATTCTGAAAAGTTTAGAACAGTACTCATTGTTATAGAGATCTGACAAAAAATTAAGGTGATGAAGCTAAAAATGTATAGTAGGAACCATAGTGATCATCACATAACTGCATCCTCTTCTTACTGCTTAAGAAAAATATAAAAAATATAATTATATGATCCAAAAAGCAACTGTTCATAGTAATCTTTCCAAATTATGTACTAGATGTGCTATGAAGTGGTATTTCATATAACTTTTTTTAGTTCATGGTGCAATAGTGGTCAAGTGTATGAAACAGTTTTAGATTTGCCTTTATGAACACAAATATTCCCTTTTTATAGATTACTGCTATTAGTTTGGGATAATATTGAAGAACTTGGTGGATATACCTTTACCTTCTTCCCTCATTCATTCCCTCACTTTCTACCTTTCTTTCTCTTGTTTTTTTAATATATGGTCTTGTACATGTCAATCAAAGAATCTACAACTGATCTACCCTAGACTTTATCATTGCATTTATTAATAAAATATTTCAAAGTGTTGTACAGTAATTTAAAATCCAAAGTAGATGTTGCTTCTATTATTTTAAAATTATATCCTTCATACAACTTTCTCTCATATGTAGTATCCAGTTAATAAAATCTCATTACTAATGAGTTAATCAAATCTGTTATATATTCCTAGATCCTAGGTCAACAAAGCCGTTGACATCTTTACTCCCAATTTGATGGTAGAAATGACTTAAGCTACTTTCTGAAATTATTTAAATATTCCTTTGAGGAAATGAACACTCTTTAAAAATAGTTCTTAATTAATTAGTAGTAAAGTTCTATAAGGGATGAAATTTTTGCACACAAAATATTAAACAGAAAACATGAACCTCTCTCATACTATCCATTTGTAATGGCATGTCTGGGCCCCAGCTGTCAAGCTGTGATGAACAAAGTCTCCTATAACACTCAAAATGAGACTGCTTCAGTCTGCTTATGTTCTTACTGACACATACAAACTGCATAATCTAGGGAAAAGAACAGATATTTTAATTCCAAGAAATGTACAACCATATTGATTTTAGAAAAATCAATAACCAATCTATGTAAAACTGTCTTTGAGAGCATCAATGCTATTTTTTTTTTTTTTGGCTTTTTTGAGACAGGGTCTCACTATGTGGTTCAGGCTGGCCTTGAGCTCACTTTTGTAGCCCAGGCTGGTCTCGAACTCACACCGATCCTCCTGCCTCAGCCTCCCAAGTGCTGGGATTACAGACGTGCGCCACCACGCCCAAATCATCAATGCTATTTTATTACAGTTTAACATTTACTTGGAGTTGAAACATTTTTATTATTTTTCTCCTCTGGTCTACATTGCGGTCATGCCAATGCACCCTCAATAGAACTTTTGCTGTGAAATTATTAGGCACAGAGCAATGTGCCTTGCGATTATCTCACTGGAGTTGATGGTCATTTTTCACCTTAATAGAGCTTATTTATTTATTTTATTTGTAGAATTTGTCATTTTTATGTCTACAAAGAAAACAAGTTTCTTGGAGTAAAAAATATGGAAGTGTGGGGATCACTGAATTACAGAAATTTAAAATTACTTTGCACACTTACAAAAATAAATTCACAGGGCTTGGGAGATAGCTCAGCAGTCTAAGTCTTCACATATGCCAGGACCTGGGCTTGATCCCTGCTACTGCAGGTGGTGCCAGCCCCAGGAGTGCTGGAGCCCCGGGCTTGCTTTGCAGGCCAGAAGCCTGGTATGGTGGTGCACACCTGTGATCTGAGTGCTTGGGACACTGAGACAGGAGGCTCACTGTGAGTCTGAGCTGCATAGAAGACCCTGTACCAGATAAATAGATGACTTGGTTAATTAATTAATTGATACACTTATAAGTGAATGAGTTAAGGAGGTATAAAAATCCAAATATGATAACTGAGCAGAAATATCAAAGGGAGGGGGACAATCGGCCCAGGACCCCCTCCTATTCCTCTCTCTGACAGGAGCTTTCTTTCCCCTAACAAATATATTCTGCTCATAAAAAAGAAATATCAAAATTAATGTTATCAACATAACATTTCTCACCATACAATTATTCTGCTTTTAGCTTTATCTGCTTTTCATTTTACCCTTTACTATTTTTAACATTTTTGATATATAAAATAGATTGAAGATCTGTTCTTTTCCTACCTAGAGTACATAGATGAAGATTGTTGTGCGGTAGGAAGCTCAGTACAATCCTTGCATTCCATCATCACTTAGGCATTCTACCAGTCAGATCCAGTTTCCTTCTTTTTTTTCTTTTTTCTCCAGATCCGGTTTTCATTCTCCAGCTCTGGAGCAAGCTGGGCACAGGTCTTGCAGGTGCAGGTAGCTCAAGTGTTTTCTTCATCTTTTTTTTTTTTTTTTTTTTTAATAAATGGATTCGTGTTTACATACATTCTGAAACTTTAAAATATAACCTTTATGGCTGAGTAGTACTTCAATGTATAAACACTCATCTTTTTATCCATTCTCTGGTTGATGGTCATGTGGATTATTTCTGAGACTTAGATATTACAAACTCTGCTGCCACTATTGTAAACTTAGTTGTGCATATATCGCTCAGGTGTGATGCTTTCAGTTCTGGGAACATACTCAGAAGGGGAATAACTGGGTCAAATGGGACCTGCAGTGCTAGTTTTGAGAGATCTCCAAGCTAATTTCCACACTCCCACCAGATACACCAGCCTACACTCCCACCAGTGTTGGAGAAGGGTTCCTACTTCCCCAACAGCCCCACTAGTATTTTTTTTCTGGTACCAGGAATTAAACTCATGACCTAATGCTTGCCAGGTAGGTTCTATGCTGCTGAGCTAAATCCCTGGCCCTACCACCAGCATTGGTTATTTGTTGATTTAAGACAAAAAAGTTTAAACACTTTTTGTTAGTGTGATTGCATGTAAGCAGACTGTGGTCTTTTTCTCTTAGTTTAACTGGAAATTTATATTTTATTTTTCCCACAATTATTTCTGTCTACCTTATGTTTTCATGAAATTATGCAATTCTGAAAGTTTCATATAAAAACAGATGTAGTGTTTTAAACTACTTAATTAGAGCAGAGCCAAATTAATACAACTTTTCTAACTAACATTTACCAAATCTAAGCCAACTCATGTGATTCTGAGATAAGACTGATGACATTATTTTCCTACCTTGTTTGCTTAATATTCAAAATGCTAAAGATCTAAAAAATAAAAATGGAATATTTTGCTTGACAGGACACAATGAAAATATATCTTATCCCAGTGAGATACCTTCATAAATCTAAGCTATGAACCAATGAGGGCATTTTTACCCCAATTTAGATACTGTGGCCCAATACATATAATTTTTCACACTAACAATAACAAATCTCGAAATGTGCTTTAGCTGTGCGCTGACTATGCCTGTTTTATCTGGACTATAAAAGAAGACCAACTGCAATGTGCTAATGCACACTACGGACAAGTCAGCTTATCGGCGTCCTGTCACTCCCTGTCGAGATATACAACACAGGTATTTACCTCATTTGCCTGGTAAACTGAGAACATTTTCTTTAAGTGATTCTTTAACATGCCCTTCAGGTGCTGAAAACATGCTAACATTATTGAAATAAGACATTTGAGCCCACAGATTATTAATAAGAGCAGCCCTTATAAAAATGGCATTTTTTTCTGACTAACGCTCAGATAAAAAATGAAACCACGTCTATCTCACTACGTAAAACATAGGACCTACTATTTCAAAGTATTGTTTGAACTTACATTTGAGTAATTTGTAGTTTGCCGAGTGATGACATACAAAGTCCAATATTTCTATAACCTTACTATGTTTAGAATTTCTTCTTATATAGGTCAAAGAATTTTTTCTAGTAACTGAAGAGATTGAATCACTCTAACTATGTGTTACCACATTACACTTCACGTATAAATTTCTGTATTAATGTAACATCAGATTGACTGTATTAACAACTGGTTATAGCCTAAATTTTTGCAAACTAATGACTATTCCAGAAAAGCATAATGGACATAATTTTGCCATTTTCATTTTACTATTTCTTAATTTGCAATAATTAGAATTTAAGTTCTTCCTTAAATTTTTCAAATAAGTGATGACTACCTCGCTTGTGTTTTATGAAGAGGAATTAAAGCAAAATTTAGATTATGCTATTGCTGAGGACATTTCTCTGAAAAGGTATTACTTCTCAATTCATTTCTCAGTTTTTTTATGGGTGTTGCTAATGTAGTCTTTGAATATTCATTCGATTTTACAGTTCTTTGAAACCAAAGAATTATAAGAATCTCAAAGTTAGTGGCATAAAAATGATTTAGGAACACAGTGCAACCAAAAGGATGTTTTTAGCTGACTACGATATGAAGGAAGAAACCTAGACGAAGACATGCTAAGTGAACTTACTTTAATATTAAATACCTAGCAAGTGGCAGAGCCAAGATTGTTTACAAGGCTTCAGCAACCTAAGAATCAAAAGTGCTCTTGTACTCTTTCAAGAAAGAGATCATGAATTATTCTATAAGGTATCCAGAAAGACATCGTGCAATTTCCTTCCTGTTGTGAAAGCAGGCACTAATATTTGTGTCCATTAGATGAGTGATTCTCCTCGAGCAGTGTTCCATATCCCACATTCCTAATAAAATGCAAGTTTAATTTCAACTACAACAAGCAGGCACACACCCCCCACCCCGACACACTGAATCACACACATGCACTGTGTTGCTTTACGCAAGTCATGTAACATAACCTGGTCTCCCTTTTCCTAAGACACTGGAAACAAAATGCATTAGAGGTTCACTAAGTAAAAGCATTTCATGATTTTATATTTTATATATTTGTGTATATACATGTGTGATTTTTACTTTTCACACATCTGAATTTTAAAGTAAAATTAGATAAACTATGTATTTCTTCTACATCATTGACATTCCCTTATATACTATAAATACAGCCTAGCTTTTCTAACTGACTTTAAGATTTTTTTCTAAAGATTTTTACCAATATGTTTTCAAGTCACTGAGCAGTGTCACTTTCTCAGGTTACTTTTGCTGTGATTCTTACTACTTTTTCAGGTAGCCTCCTATATGGTGACACATTTTACATTATTTGCTTTTTAATACATGGTCATTTCACCTTTGAGTATGACAACAAGAATGTAAAAGAGAGAGAGAGAAAATAACATTTCTTCATGAAATAAAATACATAAGGAAAAACTGTAAAATATTTTATTTATAAAGAATACAATATTTGCAGTGCTCCAATCCAATCTCTGTGTGAAAAGTAGGATGGAGATGGTAGTTCAATGAACTGAGCTCAAAACAAAAAAAATCATTGCCTGATGTGAGCAGAAAAGATAAACGTCCCTTTAGAAAATTTTAAAATCCTGTGCACATTCGATGTGCACTGACAGTTAATGCATTGTTCAAGTATTTTTTGCACATCCAGTTTTTATGAGAACTTTAAAAGACTTCTTGTAGTTTAATCACATTTCCCCTTCCCACTTGTATGTGTGCTTCTTATGTGGAGGTCCTTGCCACAAAGGGAAACTTGCTTGCTTTCTCTATGCCTTTTCATTTTTGTGTTTGGGAGGAGAAACAGAAAATGTGGGGGAACAAAAGGGAGCTGGGGAGATAGCTCCCAGGCACAAGTGCCTGCTGGGCAAGTGCAAGGTCGTGAGTTTGAGCCCCGGTCCCACAAAAAAAAAAAAAAAAAAGAAAAAAAAAATGTGGGGGACTAAAAGCATGATAAAGAAGATTACTTCTATACCATTGTACCACTGCTCTTCCACTGCCTGACATACTTCAAATGTGAGCTGTCTTTAATGCACATGGAACATAAATTTCAGTGTATCTTATCTTGGCTCCAAGTTGTACCTTCCTTGTAAAGAAATTAGCAATCATAATAAGTAATATGTGAGTGGCAACAGGACAATTGTTCATAATCCTACAATATGTATGTAATATAATAAAGATCTTGTAATAAATAATTAGGTCATATTTTAATGCTTGGAGTTTTAAATAGCTTTTGTACCAGGTATCCTATATGCATAAAATTTTGATAGGATTCAAACTGAACTCTGAAGCATAAAAACAAGTGATGCAATTTCCATGTCTTACCTTCCACTTGCTAATAACTTTTAGTTGAAGTTTCAGCTGCTGCTGTCACTCACAGGACATAGGAAAGTATTAGATCACAACTATTCTTCTACAACTGTATGTTAGGACAGGAACATGGAGGAAATAATTTTTGGTCATTTTGCAAAAAATACTCAGATGGTATTGAAAGTTACCAGTCATGTAATGTTTATGACCCTAGCCTTGGAATGAGAGCAGAACACTAACATGACCTGTAGCTAAACCAAAAGTCCTTAGAAGTGTTCACTGGCCTGAGCTCAAATTTTCAGTCAGTACCAGAAAAGCATAATTCTGAAAAAAGAATATAATTTATCTCATACATTCTTTATGGTGAACAGTGACCACGTGGTTAATATGAACCATCAGAAGGGAAAAACAAAAGTCTCATTTTAATTGAACACTGTGAAAATACATGCCTCACTTTGCCACTAGCATTAGTGGCCCAAGCATGCAAGCCACTCTGGATTGTTAAGGAGTGAAGAAGTGTACAATAGCTCTTTCACATTTCTATTTATTCTGCTGCCAGAAATTACACAATTTTGTGTGGTACAAGAAAGATAAAAAAATTCCCTCTTATTTATGTTCCTTGTTATGTCTTATTATGTCTTTTATCATGACAGTTAAGTAAGATCAATAGACATATATGTATACATATATATACACATATATGTGTGTATATATGTATGTATATGTGTGTACATATATATTCACATACAAAAATGACATCGATATATGTTACTACATAAAGAAGTATGCATGGCCTTGTGTGTGCAAATTTTTTATGATTCTTAGAAAGACTCAAACTAAAAAAAATTCTAAGATTTTCATTTTTAACATATACACTAAAAGATAGGCCAAGCTAATAAGTCCTTTAATTTTATAATACAGGTATGATTCCTGAATTCACAGTTATAAGGCACTTGGTCATAAAATGCCATCATAAAATAAGGAAATTAACAACCAGTTCCCTTAAAAAACACAACCATTTATTCTATGAAGGCGACTGAAATATCTTACCAGTCTACTTTTGATACCAGCAGTTTCTACAGTTTTGTGTATAGATATAAACTAAAAGGAAGCACTGTTCTTTAGGTAAGACATAACCTTCGTTAAAGTAAACATAGTTGAACTGACATGTTTATATCCTATGATTCATTTATTCTGTACCAAAACTGTTCTTCCACTGCAGAATATTTTTAGCACAGAAGACAGTACAGTCTTTGTTTTTGTTAATTGTGTTGCTCATGATCATAAAACTGAAGTCCTACTTCTTTCTGATACATAAATTTCCTGAACTATAAAGAAATAGACTCTAAACCAATTCTTTCCTCATTCTATGTGTTTTATTCTATTCTGGCTGTTGCCACGAAATACTTTATATGAGAATATATAAATATACTTCCTACAAGTAAGATCTGTGAAGTCCAACTCAAGGATGTCCGTGCTATCTGGCAAGCTAGCTTCCTCATTAATAGCAATATTTCTGCTGGGTTTCCTTCAAGGAATAATCAGGTTTCCTCATGTCTCCTTTATGAAGGCTTTGGTTCCTTGTCCCTTCATAATCAGTTCTTCAGTGCCCCCTTATTATTATTGCACTGGGATTTAGTTGTCAACACACATGTTTTGTGGAAACACAAACATTCAAACTATGACAGTATGATTTTAGGAGATTTCTTCTGCATTTTTCTAAGCTACCATTACTTGATGGCTCCTGCCTATGATCCCAGACCTTTGAGAGGTAGAGGCAGAGAGAAAGCTCAAACCTGACATGGCTGATATAGGGACTTAGTGAAATCATATGTTAATTATCATAGGATGGGTTGGAATTGGGATGGAATAGAAAGAATAAAGTAGGGTAGGGTAGGGAAGGGTAGGGTAGGGTCAGGTAGAGTAGAGTGAATTACAGTAGACCAGAAGAGATGGAGCTGGACTTAAACCTCAGTTCAGAGGCACTGGGTTTGACAGGCAATAGTGCAAAAAGTAGCAGGGGTAAAATGGGAATAGTGAATCATCTTATGTATTGTGAGAGCATGAATTTTCAGATGAAAGAATTAGACAAAAGACAGTGTCTGAACCTTGTACTAAATTCATGGCATTATTTGTCCTCATTTTTATCATAATGATTATCATCACAATTCAGTGACATTAATAACATAGAAGTGTCAAATTTGTCTTTTCTCAGATTCCTTTTCTCCTGAGCATTATTTTAAATTTGAGAAAATCAAGACCTTTAAAGCTGACCTATCAAGGCTACATAGCAAACACCACATGTGAACTAAGAAGCAATGCATGGCTCAGGGCTCCCAGCATAAAATTCTTTCTGAGATTGAGCTTGTAAACAGTAAATACAATGTATGTGTCACTTTTGTAACTCTCTACTATCTTTATAGTAATTGTGGCAGGGAAGCAATCCTAGCAAGACCTCTGATTCATGAACTCTATCTGATTAATAGCGATTACTGTAGCTACTTATTTTATTTTCTAACAGTTGGTGCATTGTCTAGGTCTAGTGGGCTGAACTTCGTTCCACAAAGTTCATATGATTTTGTTTGGGGTTAGAAGTTTTAGTAAGGAGATAACATGGTGACAAGGTCATTTGAGCGACTCCCACTTTAATGACCATGTCCTTTACCAGAGGAGATTAAGATGCAGATACATGAAGAGGAAAGATCACACAAGATGGGAAGCAGCCCTCGGTAAACCAAGGAAGGGTACTTCTGAAGAAACCAATTCTCTTAGCACCTGGAGCACAAGCTTGTAAGGATCAAGACTTGGGGAAAAACTTATTTTGAAACCATCCATCCTGTGCTACTTTGTGATAGCATGTTGAGGACGCTACACTAGACACTAGGCACCCTTTAGGAATTTTATTTACACTGTGGCTCTCTTAGACTGAGATTAAAACCTAGTCATTTCAACTTCAGTGGAAACATGAACACTGTGTTTCCAATTGAAGACTTTATTATTTTCTCTGGAAACCTGATCATCTAAGAATTAAGGGAAAATAGAGATGATTGAAAATCTCTCAATAGTTGTTCTAAAACATTTTGTACCTTACTGTGAAGGTCTTTTAGGAAACATTTTATGTTATGTGTTACTGACTACGGGCCTCTAATTCCTAATGAGATGTAAGCTCATAGGAAATAGGGACTCTACCCACAAACATTTAGCACAAGTTATTTATGCAGCATACACAAATGCAGAGCTAATGCTTGTGGTATTATCCTGAAACCTTTTCATACTTTTGGTCTGAGTGACTATGTGATATAACTGACTGCCTGTTGTTAAAACACTCTTATAACAAGATCTTTTAAACACTTCGATAATTAAAATTCCTTGGATGGTCTCCAAGAGAGACTTCCTCATGCTAATATTATTATAGTGGAATTCGGGAATGGCAGCCCAGGTTCTTGGTTGTAGAGATCACCCTAGTACCTACAGCTAATTAACATAGCAATATAAATCTTAATCCATGAAGATTAGAAGTAGGAAATCCAATTAAGGTGATGTGATGTTAATTATGAGACTATCAGAAGATTGGACTGAGAGCCCTATGACAGTCCCAGTATTGGCATAGAGTATTTATGAGTGGGAGAGGTGGTCAGTGTAATGTTGTCCACTCAAGGCTACAGTGCTGTCAGCATTTGGGACATTATTTCAATTATCTTTTAACTTATACAGAAGGAAGTTGAAGAATGTCTCTCAGCCAGAGGTGGTAGTACACACATACAAACCTGGTACTCAGGAGCTTGACATGGAAGAATCATCATGAGTGCCAGACTAGCCTGAGCTACATAAGAAATTCAAGAACAGCCTGACTGTGTAGTAAAAGCCCCCTTAAAATAAATAAAATAGAAAATAAATAAAGTCCTCTCTCTTTCTTTCCTCTTCTTCCAGACCAGCAGGGGTTTAGAAAGATTGCATTCTGGGGAAATTGGTTAAAGAACACCTGGTCCCTGAACTGCTCTGAAAGGGCCTGGGTCCTAAAGGCAATACTAACCCAAGTGCAAAGACTAATTTTCTGTTTATGTTTATTATTTTGGTTAGTGGCATTTCTCGGGAAACATATAGTTTAAAAAACAAAATAATCTTTGAAAGTATAACAATGTAGTGCAGGTATTACTTTTGTCATTGCTGATTTATTCAGATGATTATGTGCAGATAATAAATAAGCGAAACCCTGCAATGAATGAATTAGGATTAAATTACCATATCTAGAGGCAAACATTCATTTTAGGAAGCATCATAGAAAATTGTGAGCAAAGTATGTTATGCTATTATCTATTTGCTTTATTACATGGTATTGTATTCTAATACATTTGTATGTTACAAATGTTTTGATAAAGGGAATATAAATAATTTAAAGAGCAACCAAATATGCTATTAACAAAAGAGACATTGACTATGTAATAAGAATAAAGAGGGAATGCATAAAATCAATTTTACAAGGTTAAAAAGAGGATCAAAAAATAACAAGTGAATATTGCAGAAATGTATCAAGCTTAAACTCAGAGAAAACAACAGGCAATGGAACTAAGCCTTTTGTACTTGAATAAAAAGACATTTAGATTCTAGTATCAATTAAATCAGATCTACCCATTGTGGATGTTCCCAACAGGACACTTAAAAAACATCCATACAAAATTCTCAAAATATTAAGTTATTAAGTTAACGTATTTCAGGGTGTATTTCATTGCTACAGTGAGACACAAATGCAAATGAAGGCTTTTAGGACCCTTATGAATGAAAATTGAGTTATTTTCACCATCTGAAGACATTTGATTATCAAAGAATATTTCAAAAATATATTTTTTGTTATTTTATATTTAGTATAGGCTTTACAGGGTCTCACTACATAGATTTGGCTTGTAATGATCCTCTTGTTTTCAACTCTCCAAATTCTGAGATTACAGGTGTGCATCACTAACCCAAGTCTCAACTGTCGTCTCAGTGCTCCATGGGGTGGGCCGGCACGTACTGTCGGGGTTTGAATTCCAGCCCATTTGCTTGGCCTAAGCAGGCAATTTAATCTGCTGAGTTGTCTGGCCGGCCTTCCAATACATATTTTAAGGGTTGTACATGAACTGTCCTCTACCATTAAGACAATATTTCATAGATTTTTTTTAAACTATCTAAGAATAAAATACTGAGCGATGAACAGAATTGATGGAGAATAGATTGAAATTTCACCTTTTTAAGCCATGGATGTCTTTTGTTTTCTGATTTACTGTTTTCCTATTTCCAAATTGAAAATTTCAGAACACTGACTGAGATACTTAATGTTATGCTTACAAAGTTCATGTATATGTGTGTGCCATGCTTCTTTGTGCTTGTGCTACTTTGTGAGCCCTCAGGAGTATTCGAAGCTTATATTTTGCATCACAGCGCACTCATTCATCCTGAGCAATTCTGCATTCTACAATCCAAATCCTACAAACAGAAATAGTAACATAGCTACGCTAGCCAACTTGAATTTCTAAATGTTCGAACTCAGAGAAACATGATGCTATAATATTTAACATATCTGCAGGTATGTCGTCTGTCTCCATTTCTTTATCCATGTCCTTGTTGAATATATGCTTATGTCTGTATCCTTTTTCACATAAATATTAATAGTGCAAAACTTTTTTGTATTATTGAGACTGATCATACACATTTCCAGGTCTAAAACTAAAATATTATTCTTGTCTATTAACATGAAAATGTAGGTTGTATATATTCTTGGGCAGTGATGAAAATTTTTAAAAATCTGTCTATCTAATATATAACTAATATATGCCTGACATGTTACATATTACAGTTAGTAAGCCATATTACATATTACTGTGGACTTTTTATGTTTAGCTGAACATTAATCTAGTCTTGACCAACTCAAATGCAAGTTAATTGTCTCATTTAAGATGAAGTCTTCAAAATTCAACTTACAAAATAAAAAATATTTGAATACAAAATTTTTGGAAATATCTGTTCTGAAGCAAAGTTTCCATATAATTATGTACATACCGAAAGATATTTTGTTTTCTGTACAGAAATATTTGCTACATATAATTAGCTGTCAAACATGCTGATCATACAGTTGTTTGTGTGTCTTAGACAGGTGTAGCAGAGCTTACAAGTTCTGTGAGTCTGAAGAAGTCACCTACATTATGCCTTTGTTATATTCTCAGAGTTGGAATATGATTTTCTTGACTTCCTACTCATTGGGTATCAAATTTTTGTTTTGTTTATTTATTTTCATTGCCTGCATTGTGCATTAGCTACATTTCTAATTTGAACATCAATGGTCTCATCTTTTTCCTACTCTGGTGATTACTTAATGCAATACACAAGAAAGTATAAAGTACAAGCTACTAGTTCTATTGCCTAAACAATGTCATAACAATTTTAAAGATTAAACCAATCAATGAATTAGGAAAGCATGAATATTGCAGTAATAGTAGCCTTATTAGCAATATGCTTTTGTAAAGAAGAACATAAGGGAGATGACTTCTGAGGTGCTCTATTACAGAAGAAAAATAGACTGCAGAAGTGAGAAGGAGGGAGCTCACCATAGCTAATACAAAGTGACAAATTAAACTTATGTCGATGTTATAGGAGCAGATTGCATTACAAGTTATCATATCAATGACAAACAGTTGCATTCAGAACCTTCCAAGCATGAGGTGGTGATATTTGTCTAACAACAAAGGTATTCTTCTTCCCCAAAACTCAGGGAAGATCTGAACATAAGAATGTTCCGTCTGAGTGACTTGCTAGGTTGAACTAGCGTCTCCTATTATCCTTCTGCTACATGGCTCCTGAAAAATCAAGGAAATGAGGATAGAAAATGCCTGTTAACACTCTTTGAGTCAGCAATCCTATGCCTTCAGAAGCATACATCAAGTATACTGTCTTTCCCTCTTTCTTAAGCTTGCAGTGAGAGAGGAGATATCAGACAATAGTTCAGGAGCTGAGAAGGATTAGGTAATCGTTTTTTTAAAAGTCCAATTGTGATTCTTCATCTTTGAAACTAAATTTGATTTCATATATTCTTAAAGATTCGTGAACAACATGAGGTGACAGTTTTTGATAAATACGTGTTTATATCACACTGAATTTCTGCAGCATTTAATTGGTACACAACACAAGATTAACTGCTAGCTTCACTTAGGGAATTTTGAATGCATTAGTACAATAAATTGAAAAGATAAAAGGGTTTGTCTGTACAAAGGAAAGTAAACATTGATATTAGCTATGGACGAGATAAGATAACCTAAATAGTACACTGTATGTCATTATAGCCTAGAGTTGATAAAATTTACATAGCTTGTACTTTTAATAGTGATATGTCAACTATTTGACCTCAGCTATCTTGTAAATATACGTTATGTAAAAATACTGCCAGTGAGGTAAGCACCTGAACATTTCTGGACTAGAAATTAGAATACACACACTGATGTTTTGCTAGCCACTCCCATCATCTTTGTCCCTCTGTAATCCAAACAGGAAATATAAACTTAAGGAAAATAAAACCAACAGCATGGTATTCCTTTGCAATGTGATATTCTGTAAGGTGAGACGCTATGCTTTGGTGTGTTCTTTTCTCCCTGTGGGTTTCAGATATGAGCTTTACTGCTATTTCATGCAAAACATACATTTGTTACAAATGTTTCTGTAATCACATCACAAAGATGAGGTCAGTTAGGATTTTTTCCACTGTAGTTGGCTTTGACTTTGTATAGTCTTGATAACATAAAGAAAACATCTAAACTATGGGAACCACATGGAATGGATATAGTTCTGCCCTTTCTTTTGTCAATTGCATGGAGAAATTGGACCACCTAACATGATGAGATATCTGTCTCACATACAAAGCTAATCTGAAAGCTCTGCAGACTAGGGCCTGGGGTTTGATCCCTGGGGCCCGCTGAAATGGCAACTGAGACTGGGGACAGTGTCATGCACCTGTAACCCCAGAGCTTGGGAGGCTGAAAACAGGAGGATCACTGCCAGTGCAATCTGTGTAGTGAGAGCCTGTAGACCCTGACCTAAATAAAATAGACAAAAATAAAACAAGAAATAAACATTTTAAAAAAGGTACACTGAATTTGAATTTATTTATTCTGTTTAAAAAAAGATTACATTGCTCATAAATAGTTTCTATGTTAGTAGTTACTTTAATTAAAGGTAGTCAAGAATATTAAATTTTAACATTCTATCCAATCTTTTAAATTTATTTGGCTCGGAAATGTTCCAATGGTCTAATTGCTTTTGTCTAAGATTCTCTGGTTTACCAAATAATTTTCTGGTATTATTCCACATTTCAGGATTAAGTTTTGCAGGTAAGTACCTTTGCAAGGGAAAACTAACTGTGCCAGTTTGCTAACGATGTATTTTTGAGTCTTTATGAATATTAGCATTGATCACGCTCACTCAGGAAGGAGTCCTCCTTCACTGAATTCTATGGTCCTCTCCAAGATAGTTTCACATAAAGGTAATTTTTCAGAATTCTATAATAACCTTATAATCTGGCTTCATCATAATTTCAGAGGCATTCATATGAAGAAGCATTTTTAAAAGAATGAATAAAAATATACAAACATTCAGGAGGCTATTGTTTTATGACCATTTAGATTTTTGAAAGGAGTTACTTTTTTACTATGAAAATTATGGCTCACTGGAAAAAGGAATCCACTCAATAGAATTGATTTGGAACACAAAATACAACATAATTTTCAATGTATGCATGTTACACAAGTGGCGAGGACAGCATCATTTTGCATTACATGGGTTGAGGATTTGTGTTTGTTTTGCTTCTACAATTGCCTATAAGAGAAGATGATGACTTATGAGGAGGTTGCAGCCTTTAATTTTTTGACTGAATGGATGGATTGTATTTATAGAAGGTCATTCACTCCTGCGCGGAAGGTTGTTAAAATAAGAGGTTATGTGCTGAGGTAAACTATCTCAGTCAGAGAGTGAAATTCTTCATTTAAGACTCTTTAGGGACGTGTAAGGTTCACTGTAAACTGACTCTCTTCCTTACAAGGGGATTAATGCTCTACTTGAGGAATTTTCAGAAGGTTGCGATAAGCATTCTGAGCATAGGGACAGTCACAGTATGGTTAATTTTTCTTTTACTTACCTAGAGACCAAAACTGTGTTGTAATATTTTCTTTCATTCTGGTTATGCATAACTTCCTTAGAAGTGCAGGTGGAAAAAATGCAATTTTTATTCCTGTCACTTCTGAGTGCAATTTAGAAGTGTTTATGGTAAAATATTTGAGTTTACAAAGTCAATGTTAAGTAAATGAAAACAATGCATGGATATCAATGTTACCTTCTACTGAATAATGATGTGCAGTATCTTTGTAGCATTGTAAAGGTCACAGATAACCTACCATGAAGGTGTTTATAGGACTGACACATTATCAGTTAGGTGGATTTCATCAAGAAGAGTAAGAGTATGAAACATATTGCAGTAACATGCTGGGTGGAAGTCCGCAGGAGGGAGGGTATGTGTGTGAGTCTCCAGGCTCATCTCAGCACCAAAATGAAAAAGAGAATGGTTTATAAAGGCAGTTTTAATAATATTTATTGTGTTCAATTGTAATCATTGGTGATGAAGTCTTTTTACACTTTAAAAATGAAAAAATATTTTCACAGTTAAATTAACATGGTGATTTCCTGTCGGGGGGAAACCAAGTTAGGGGCCCAGAGAAATAGCTCAGGGGCACAGGTACACCTTGAGCTCAAATCTAAGCAGAAACAGCCAATAACAAATGAGGGGGTTCTCTCTCCCCATTCTCACCCTTTACTTGGTGCCCACAAATTTCTGGGAGCATCAGCTTATTTTTTTGCATACAGTACTAAATCCTAGCAAGTGGTACAATGCTGCTCCTGAGTCCTCGGTCAACACTGCTTTCAATTTCAGGTTCAATCACTAAATGAAAGTCTCTTCTTGACTTCTTCCTCTCCATCTCCTCATAACAAGCACTGGGTAGATGCACACCTCTTTGACAAAGGCTATTTATAGCTCAAAACACAAGATTCAGGTCATCCCAGCTTTTGCTTTGTAGTATCTGATCCACTCTCTTCATTGCTCAGTGTATGAGTCCTGCAGGTCAGAAAGAATTAGGTGTTTATATCCTATATGTGAGAAAGTCTCTAGTGGGGTACAGCAGAGGGGTTTCTTTCTTTTAGTAATTTATCATATACATAATGCTAAAGAGAAAATACTTGCAATTTTCATAGTTGCTCATATAAATAAAGGATAGCATTTGTTACTCTAAGTATTTCACTAAAGGGTTGAAGTTTTTTCAATCTTTTAATAGAACTAAGAGAAATCTTCTGGTAAATTCTATCTTGCATCATGGCTCTTTGTATTTGCATACTAAGTATCTGTCCCTTTTAAGTACACTCACTGTCATTAAAACAAATATCATGCCAAAACATTTATTTGACCAGAGCCCTTTTGAGATTGCATTTCAATTTTCATTAAGACTTTAGTGATTACTGCTTCAGATTACTGTAATGGAATACTTCATTAGTAGCTATGTTTTAAAAAAGACTTAAAATACAATATGGTGATTCATGTGGCTCAGGGTTTGCAACAACGGGAGAAATCGAAATGTCAAATTTGTCCCTTTATGCCATATATATAAAGTGTGACCCACCTTTATAGGCAACATATTCTCAAAGGCTTTGCATTCTGTCAGGTCACTTTAAAGTATATTCTGGTTTATACTTGAAGAATAAATAGAGCAAAAGTTCTTGCTTTCCTAACTTAACATCAACAAAAGCCACTAAATGAGTGGATAAAGTTTCCAACAAGTGAAGTGTGCATTTTATAGGTTGGCATTCAATAAACAAAGTAGGCAATTGAAGTAGAGGAAAGTAGTAACTGACTTTATTTTAAAAGAAAGCTTCATTTGTAAGTGGTTTTAGGTTAATAAGCAAAGGAAAATAAAGTTTTCTTATCTTTCATGTGTATTCTTTGCAGCTTGTTTCAAAGTTTATAAATATTTGCTACATGTGCTCTGTATTATGGTATGCATGTGCATGGGGGGGCGTTTCTTAGACCAGCTTCTCTTGTCCTGGTTAGCTATATATTTTAATAAGACTGTGAACAAATTTCTGTCCTTCTCCATGTTGTGCCATGCTCACTAGGGAGTAAAAAATGGAAATACTTCTTTGCATCTTGTGAAGCTACATACAATTTCAATTAACTTAGAGACACAAAATACAACTTAGGAGGTTCAGTCAAGCCTTGCTCACAAATCAGCCACTTAAACAAAGAGGTCTAAGACATATTGGTGAATACATTTGCAGTTGTTGTCTGTAGAATAATATTTTGCAGTTTATTCACATGTGTATTTCTCAGAGTATTGGGTGCTCAGTTTATCAGGCTCTCCATTTGATTATTTTTTTATTTTTTTTAGAATTTTTATTTTATTTTTTTTCTTGTTTCAGAACTTTTCTTTGTTCATTTATTTTATTTTTATGGCCGGCTCAGTCTGCCCTGAGGGCAGGGCTGGCGCAGCATGTGGTGCCGGGGATCAAACTATGGTCCCTGCAGCTGCCTAAGCATTCCTAAGCAGTCACTTTAGACCACTGAGCCATCTGCTGGGCCCCAGGCTCTCCGTTTCAGCAGGTGATTTAGAATGTCTGCTTAGTCCTTTAGACCTCACAGATTTGGGGCAGGGGACATTTTTGGCTGACTAGACAAATGGTCTGTTGTATGATTACATTTGAATATTGAATTAAAAGGATGGTTTCTTAAAATTTGGTTAAAAGTGCATTCAAGGGTGGAGTTTTGTCTTTCCTATGCAACTGAAAATCCATCTGGATCGATTGGGCTGGAGGATTTAAGTCCTGTCTATGGGTAGGTCCTTATTGTTATCCTCTTGCATGGAAACTATAAGGAGAACTGACACTCTGAAAATTTGTAATGTAAAATATGGGCTTGAGAATATGTTTTAATTTGTCATTGTTCTAGCTATTTTAAAAAATAATTAACATTTATTATCCTGTCATTTGATAAAATAAAACACACTACTGAGTTCTAACTATTCCATTTTAAATCAGTTTCTGTCCTTTTCTTTTCCATCAATGATAGAAGTTAGGAAGAAATCTCTAATCTCACACCCACCTTTCATATTTTCTGGCTGAGTCAACCAAATATTAGTCACACAAAGAGAAAGAAATGACTACAAATCTTTGCTTACAAGGACAGTTTTCAAACCCAGATTCTAAGTCTTAACAGAGTTTCAATGCAACAGATGGGAGAGAATAAAGATCTAATAGAACTTAAAAGGAACAATGATTGAAAAAAGGCAAAGAGGGACTCAGGGCTATTGAACCCAGTGTCTGACATAGGAATCATATGAATTATTCTGATTTCCTGTATCTTTTCATGTTGAGTCTCAAAGGAAGACAGTTACTTTATCCAGTTATGGCCTTTATCTCTAGAGCCGTATAAACTCCTAGCCTCCCTAAGGAGGAGGATGTCTGACTTTGTTTCTGTGTTCATCTTCACCTGACTGGTAGCTTTCTGGGTATTCCAAAAACTTTGACTTTATAAAGTTAATTTTAAAAGCACCTTGTAACACAAATAGGAAACCAGCCTCAATTAATTTTGATGTTTTTATTGGCTGCTCCTTTTATACTTCCTGGTAATCAAATGGTAAGAAGTTTGTACCGTGTTAGTAATCTAATAGAATATTTTATTTTTCTTCACTGAAAGTGAGAAAAAAATAAAACTTCACCCAGTCACATCTTCATCATGTAAAGTTGGGGCAAAAATTGTTTTATAAACAGTTTGAAAACACAATAGAATGGTGGTTCAGGATGAAGAAAAAAGAACCATACTCCAATGGTATTAAAATTAACATTGAGACAACATTCTGTATGCTTTTTAAAGTTTTATTTATTTATTTATTTAGTTAGTTATTTAGTTATTTATTTCGTATAGGATCTTGCAAAGCAGCTCAGACTCTTATTGGTCCTCTTATAAAAGCCTCCTCATTGCTGGGATTCTAAGTGTGCACCTTCATGCCTGGTTTCAGTGTCTGGCTTGACTTAAGGACTAGCATAGCATGTGGTACCAGGAATTGAACCAGGGCTCTTGCACTTGCCAGGCAGGTGTTCCGGTCATGGAGTGATTTCTCCAACTTAATATTTTGTATTTTCAGCTATATCTGCCCATATACACAATATACATGTGTGTGTGTGTGTGTGTGTGTGTGTGTGTGTGTGGTTTGTATATATATACTTTACCCTAAATTTATTTATTTTCCTTACATATGCTGTTTGAATTCATCTGGGAAGCTTAAGGATTTAATTTAAATAACACATTTAATAGATTGCCATCTCTTTTAATGACAAGATTATCTCCTATTTCTTTTGTTTTAATAAAGTATTATAAAGTAATTGAACAAATAGATGGATGGAGAAACAAATGCATTGTTTTGGGACAATTTACATAAGATTTAGAATATTATGCTTCTTGGATGAAGTATTTTATCCCTGGTGATACTTCATATTTGTTACTTTATGTTCACAAAGTAGATATTTATATATTTTTATATAACACATTACTGTTTCATTTTTAGACTACCCTTCCCCAGGGGAAATTTTTGTGAGGACAAAGCAGAGAATTTTTACTGACATAGAGTCATATAATTGTTAAAATTCTATGTGAGGGCATTAAAAGAAAAACAACAAGTTGTTTATCTGGGCTTATATTAATTTGAATCTTGGAAACAAAAGGAGGCTATTCTACAGATAGACTGTTAGCTGTGAACTATATCATCAGATGAGGCAGTTTGTCATTTTTATCAGAGCAGCCCTTCAAGGATACTTTGCCCGGTTCTATAGGAAGAGACATTTGAAGCGATTGTAAGTGAGCATGTTATTCATGTGTCTTGGTTTTGTTTCTTTAAATACGCAGAACTTTAATTTTAAAAATAGATTTTTCGAAACGCTCTAGCCTTTTGCACATTCACAGCTAGAGAGATTACAGACTTGCAGAATTCTTATCCAACATTGCCATAATTACTTCATTTAATCTGGCACTCTTTCTTTCAAAACACTTTAAAAGACATTTGAAGCATCAATTCATATTCCGGAAAGAAAGGGGAGGTATTGTCAGCAGAAATTCGATTGGACACATTTCTCTTTGTGAATAAATATAAACGGAAAATAAAAGCAAAAATAATAATAATTTACTTTCCGTTGAGTAGTACACACTTGGAAACACAGCGACGGGGAAAAAGTAAACCGTTATACCTGAAGCCATCGTCATTACTCAGGCTGAGTTCAGTGACTTTACTAATTAAATATTTTAATGCATTTTTGCAAATGTCTAAAGTAAGAGATCGACTACAACATCACATTAAATTTTTGGATGATGGACTTAAGACTGTTCTTAAATACAGATTGCATTTTAGCCTTCGGTAGAAAAAGGTTTCTAGTGTAAAGTCACTTAACAAAAGGAGCCTGAAGCTGCTTTGGGGCTAGAACTGAGATTCAAGTATAATTCCCTAAGTGCTAGTGGATACTTTCTGGGACATTCTCGAACACCCTTCTTAGTGAAAATTATTAATTTGAAAGTTATACATTTTTGCTCAAATTCAGATACTGTACACTTTGCATAAATCGATTTAAAATAAAAATAGACTTCAATGTACTTCGAAGTATTTTAAAATCATGTATTCAGAGTGTGGCTTGTGTTTACCATGCAACTCCCGTTGTACACTATTTTGGACACTGGGTCATGCTTCAGGGTCAGTTTCACAAACTTCTGTAGCAAACTAAGACTGAGCGTGTTTAAGAATCTTCCTTAAGAAGGCAATATTCCAATAACTGGAACTGCCTTGAATTTTAAACTCACTTCAGAGCACTCTAGATTTGATGTTTGAATTTTTACTCTAGTTCTCTGCTGAAGGTTGACTTGCCCACCCTGGTTTCTAAAGCCTGGCAAGCAGATAGCAAAGGCTAAAGGATCACTCTTAGCTTAGACATTATTTTTTCACAATGTTAAGACATAATTGAAAGTTGAAATTTTCTGTCTTTACCACAGACATGTCAAAACTATAAGTATAATATTCAGTGAAAATATATTTTTCAGATATATTTAAAAATTTGGCCACATTTCTGCTAGCCATTGCATGTACTTAGTACAGTATCAGGTTTATATATAGTATGTTCGTAATCCTAAGCATTATATATTTTGTAATCTATTTGTATGTTTTGAAATAAAATATTTCATGAAATATATTCAATTCAAAATTGATGAAACTAGTTTGTTGAATAAATGGTGCTTCAGTTCAAATACATGCAGTTAGCTACGTACAGCACACATGCAGAAGCCTGTTGCCTAGGTCTGTGTGTGTGTGCTAGCATGAATGTAATTCACTCGGCTGTCCATGTACAGATGGAGAGAAGTTACCCCGTGAAGCTCCAGGCATTATACGCCCCTTGAGCTCCCCCCCATCTGACAATCATATATGCATCTGGCTGCCATTAACATTAGACGATGTTACAAACTAACATTGTTTTTAAAGTAAGTTTAGAGCTCCCTCTGTGATATTCTTTTAGATCTCATTAGAATCTTTAACCAGTACAAAAATGCACTGGCCTGTCCTTTATTAAGCATTAATTACCTGGGACAAAAATGAAACGCACTAGTGGAATAAGCAATAGCAACTGCGAAGACTGACTTGGGCTCTTTAAACCCAGGAACACTGTGTCCTCCCAGGAACACTGTGTCCTCAGGTTCCCAGTGAACACCTATTTATTTGTTTGAAGCACTGGAAATTAAATCAGTAGTCTTCAAAATTATCCCTCCTTTTATTTATGTATTTATTTTTTTAGTTTTTAATTTGGGACAGAATCTCATGAGTGGTTACATATCCACCCTGACCTTGAAATTGTGTTCCTCATGCCTCAACTTCTCCAAATCTTAGGATTACAGATGTAAACTACTAGGTCAGACCCTGGTAAACACTTTTAGGAAAGTAGCTCAGAATATTTGGAATTTTAAGGATATTTTCAGCCAATCTATCCCAGGTGGTGATAAGAAAATTTTAGTTTTAATTTTCCTTCAAGTTTTAAAATATTGCTTAATGATAAATGCATGGAAAAAATTGGGACGTTTTGTCTTCTCAATGTTAACACAGAAAGTCTGTTGTTTCACTCATTTGAATATGTTTGGGCAGAATTTATCTCCTTTTAAATGTTTGAGAAATTCGAAAGTCCTGCAATCCTTGCACCGTCATTTATTTAAAATGCAGAATTATGTTGCAATGTGCAAAGCAAACTGCATTAATAGAGCTCTACTAAGGCAATAGAACATGTAATCCTATGTAATTTAAAAACTTTCCATGCAGCATTGCCCTTGTGAAATGGCTTTGGAGTCAGGTAATAATGCAAGAGTTAGCTGGAACAATGAAGACTTTGCAAAACTTAGAACATTAGCATTTGAAGTATACTTTCTGAGGAAATCTTATTCCAATGTATGTCCATAGCAATGGGTCCAAAGAACTGCTGAAACTCCAACGTAGCCTCCATGGACACTTAAATGTGGCAGGATGTTCTCAGAGATCAGGTCTGTGATCTTCCTGTGTGAGTAGCGACCTGCAGGTATATCCAGGCTGGTAGTGATGGCTTACGAAAAAATGTATGGCTCAGTGTGGGAAAATATTTGGGCTTCCTCGTACATTTCTTGCTTGCTTGCCTGACTGCTTGCTTGCTTTCCTTTTTTTCTTTTTATAATTTTTTTTTTATAAAGAATAAAAACAGTAAGGACTCAGGACATACGAGAACCTGTGCTGTAATATCCAAAACTTAGAGGTGTCCCAAATTTTCTGGTCAAGGAGATTATGGGACCTCAGATGAAAGAGATAAATAAACTATAGTGTGTTTAAGGAGAGTCACCCAGAGAAAAACACTCTCTCAGGCTTTCATAGAAAGCAAACTGGTCAAGCAATGGCCGTGACTCATCCTGAAGGCTGACACTGACAACAGTTCTACAAAACTCTGTACATGGTTCCAAAGTCAATCTTGAGGGGATTTGACCTTGAAGATACAAAAGATGAATGTTTTGTTATGCAGGTCTTGCTTTAACTTGCCCTTGATCACCCAGTGGAAAAGCTTAATTATGAGGCATAAAACGCAGAACTAGGTTAGTACAATGAAGTATAAGAGGCTTAAATCAACAACCTCCAACATTGCCAGTTTCACCGGTAACCGACTGCAATTATGGAACACTGGACTATATATACATTTACTTCCTCTAGTTCAAAGAGAAGAATTTTTTTCTTCTTTCTTTACCAATATCAATTAGAAAATGTATCATGTCCACACCCTGTGCTCTGTATTACTATTGTGAGGACAATACGCAATGTGTCGTTTTTGCAAATGTACCTCTAAAGTGTTGTGAAACTACCATGTTGATATTTCTTATTAAAAGTAATAAAAATAAAATACGAAACTCAAAAAAGAATAAAAACAAAAGCAAAAACGAAGACAGAAACAGAGTAACATACAACAATAAATGTGGTACAGAATTTCAAAACAAGAATTGACAATGATTGTTATATTACTATTTTTATCACCAAATCTGTTGCTTAGATTAACAGATATAGATATACAAGATTGGTCAAATAATTAAACATTAATGCTTATTTTAATATCTTCCTCCCTTCATCCCTCCTTCTTCCTTTCTTTCCTCTTTCCTTCCTGTCCTTTCTTCAGCAATACCGAGTTCCCTTTCCTCCACCCAGCACCTCAGGACCTTATGTTAACACTCTGACATATTTAAATTTCAGTTCCCAGTATCTGTCCTATGCATCGCACATGAAGAGGAAACCTGCCTAGTAATTCTACCACAGTATTATTGTTAAATTTTTCACTGAATTACAAAAATACAAAGCTATGCATCTCCAACTCTCCACTGGAAACACGTAATATACTGAGTGAAGGAGGTAACCTGAAGTCAAATGTAATTCTCTCAAAAGTTGAATTATTATTTGTTTTTGAAACATGTCTTTGTTGCTTATTATGTCTTGATATCTGTGTTTATTTCTGCATTCGCTAATAGCGAAAGTTATATATAAGAAAGGAGAACTGACATTCAAGAAATAGACAGTACACTGTTTCTAAGAGTTTATAGTTACTATATTCTGGTTTCTCTTCAGATCACACGAATCTCTCCACTTTATAGTAACTAAAACATTTGTTAAAAAGATGACTTTGAAATACTATTTACTACTACTACTACACACTACAGACAGCATTTCTTATTTAATGGTACTTTACACCTATACATCTTATTCAAAGGTTAGATTTGTTTGGAAACTATTTACCACTCTATGATAGAGACCATTGCTCTTGGAATACAACCTAAAAGGGCGACTTCCAAACAAAAAGGACATTTTCATCAGATTTTTAATTTAAAACACCATAAAATTGGTTTTGAAAACTTAATTTTACAATCTTCGATTTTTTTCTGCAATTCTGTTCTCTTAAATCTATTTTCCTACATAATATGTTTTTAAAGATACTGTTTTCATTTAATGTACTATTATGTTGTAAATTTAAGTAATTATTTCACTAATACTTTGAAAGTGACCAAATTGCAACAACGAGGTATTCATTAAAATACATCTTTTAAAGTGCTTATTTCACTAGGGCAGGGGAGATAGCTCAGGGGCACAAGTGCCTGCCTGGCAAGTGCAAGGTCCTGAGTTTGATCCCCTTTATTTAACTTGATCCCAAGGCGCAATTATGAACAAAATCAACTAGTCTAGTTACCGGCCTGTGCCAAAGACTATTTGAAATCAACCTCTGTCCTCTCATAAATCTGATTTGAAATAACCAACTTGGTGCTGTTCTCTAAGCAGTGACTCCTGCTCTTATTTAGGTCTCTGCTAATAGGAAAAAACAAAACAAAACAAAACAAAACAAAACAAAACAAAACAAAACAAAACAGGAGACTCTGGAAACAGAGGTGGGAGGAAGCACTTTTGAAGGAGAAGAAACTAGAACTATTCCTGAGACATAAAGAAAGGAGACAAAGATGACTCTGTACTAAAAGGCCATCTGAAATGTGATTGGGAAGACTAGGAGAGGATTTATACAGCAGTGAGTGTACTCAGGCTGTGTTCCTAGGATTACTGAAGCAGGTCCCAGCTTACCTGGATAGGAGTCAATGGGAGTGTTCTGCCCAGAAGGACAAGGACAAGGGAGTTTGTGCAAACTCACTGCCTTGTTTATTGTTCCCAATGTGAATACTCTGTCAATCCATGGTACCAGTGTGCCTTACGTTTGTACTAGCATTTGTGATACAAATTGTATGTCTTGGGAATGTGAATTTTCTAATGAGTTCATTTAGTGGGAACCAAAAGGAAAAAAAAAAAAAGAACTAAAATTAAATTATGAACTAGAGATGTAGAAGCCAAAAAACACAGAAATTTAAATTACTGTATAAATTATAAAAATGTTTTCTTTAACTTCTTTTCGTTTCATAATAAAGTACATAGTTATGCTTTTGGCACTGTCCAATATGGTTAGAATTAGCTGTCAGTAAGAAGGGTGGATGGCTTTTGAAGTGAAAGAAGGCAAGACTACAATTAATGGAAGTGGAGAAAGGTCTTTATCTATACTACCATAGGGGCAGGAAGAACCATGGAGTCCTGGTACCTGAAATGGAGTACTAAACTGAGGCAAAGGAGAAAAAAAACTCTCTCTCTCTCTCTCTCTCTCTCTCTCTCTCTCTCTCTCTCACAAACACACACACACACACACACACACACACACACACACACACACACATTCAGCATATAACTATGAACACCTTCCCAAAACTTAGCAATAATCCAGGTATAAGAGTGGACCAAATTTTTTAACAAAGCCACAGTAATTGTTTCATTGTTTATTTGAGGTGCTTTAAAAATCAGTAAAAGTTCAAAAGAAAGAAGAAAAAATACTAATGTCTACACATCTGAAGATGAAAATATCTTAATATTTTGGTATATCTCTATCTTGTCTTAAAATTACCTAATCAACAGAGCTGAATGCTTTTTTTAAAAAGATAAAGACTCACTATACAAAATAGATACATTCCTCATTTTCTTGTATTATTTTATATTTGTCTTTGTTTCTTCACATAACCAAACTGTATCTTAAAATTGGCATGTAAAGGTTTGTGCAAAGGTGTATATTACCAATGAGGTTTGTATGGTCAGTAATCATTGCTAATTAAAATTGATGTGTATTGTAGCCTTCTACATTTCTAGGATCTGGTTAGATGCTTTGGTTTCAGAATTTTCAACTTACATTCTCTTTTTAAATCAAAATGTATTACCCATGCTGGATATCTAGGGCTTCAATGAAATTCAATGAGAAATTTTACCTCATATCACAGTTATGATTAAAGATGATGGAGTAGTAATCCAAAGAAGAATAAACAAAAGATATTACCAAGAAAGCACTAAATGTTAGGCCCAAGTATTCTGATTTGAAAGAGAATAATTTTAGAACAATGATTAGAATAACTTTTCAGAAATAATTAGATTTGTACTCTGTGTTACTTAAAATATAAATCTAACAAGTTTCTATGAATCAATGTTAAATATGTGTTTTCATAAAATAATGCTCCAGAATATACAGTTCTTTCCTTGTCTGTGCATTAACAATGAATCGTTCAGTTAAGTCTGCAAAAAATTTTCGATTAGAAAGTACCAATGTAGGTGCCTGCCACGCTGCTCAACACCACTGAAGGAAACATGTTCTCGGGAAGTACATAGGACTCTATTCCTCCCAGTCTCTCATTTGAATAGCAACATGTGTACCTGCAGGGCTACAAAAGACCTGAGAAGAAAGAAGAGCGCATGCACTATCTCGGGAGTTGAGTGAAAATAGGAGGCTTTGAAAAGGGGGAGTGTTCAGTTAAACGTTGGAGGAGGACTTGAGTTGACCCCTGAATCAATGAGGTGAAAACAATAATCCTTGATCAGGAAGGAGCAATTTTAGTGGGAAGAAGCTTGACGAAAATCTGATACATAAAGGTTTTCTAAAATACGTGAGAAAAGAAGTTGGACGCATCCCTCATAGGCAAATTCACTAATACAGATTCCTTTCTGTAAATGTGAAATTTTATTAAAATTCAGAATTTTTAAATCCAAACTTTCAGGAATATATTAAAATTCAACATGACAGGAAGCTATAGTTTATTAAAATGAGAGTAAAATAGCATAGTAGTGGATATTTTGAACATACATTTTTATTTAATGAAAGCTATTCATTTCTTACCCTTAAAAAAAAAATGTAGTTGAAAGAGAGTATAGCAATAATTAAAATGACATTAGAAGCAGGACACATCTGAAAGACCATGAAGACAGGCATTCCAAGCATAGTTTTAGTGTTACACATTGATATCCTCAGTGTGAAAAACCTGATGGAGGTTTTTAGGACCATTGTTTAATTCGTCCTGTGTATATAAGTGCATGGTTTTGACCCTGCCATATTTTGTATCTTTTCTGCTTGCAGTCTCTTCATTGTTTAACCCTTAAGTTCTTAGTTTCCATTTAGCTGGTTATGCCTTTCCATCTTTATTTCTTCTTTGGAGTTCTTACACCAGGGGCGTTATATGATATTTACACATGGAGGCCTTTATTTTACTTATGAGGAAAAATGTCATATGATTGACTTGCTACAACTTTGTATATGCTTAGATTTCTAAATTTCTGTGTAAAAATGTATAACTTTTTATCACATTCTATAGGGATTTATTAAAATATCAATGATTGATGGAAAATACCAGTTCAATGTTATGTCGAAGGTGTTTGATATTCAGAGAGACAGTGATGTTAAGCTCAAGAACCTATGTTATAGAGTACTAGTATCACTGAACTTCTCTTCTGGAGGGTTAACGCAAGTTTGCAGACCAAAAACTTGGAGCAAAAGTAGGACTACAAGGATTTCCAATATTTTGGCCCTGAACCTTCAAGGTCAGTGAGAACTCAGGACATAAGAGAACCTGTACTGTAACATCCTATAACTCAGTAGTATCCTAAATATTCTGTTCAAGAAGATTATTATTTCCACAAAGGAAAGGGATCGATGATGTACAGTGTGCCTAAGGAGAGTCACCTAGAGAGAAAACATTCTCTCAGGCTTTCACAGAGAGCAAACTGGTCAAAGCAATGGCCGTGACTCATCCAGATGACTGACACTGACAAAAGTTCTTCAAAATGCTGTACATGGTTTCAAGGTAAATCCTGAGGAGATTTGACTGACCTTGTCAGATAGAAAAGTTACATGTTTTGGTATATAGGTCTTGCTTTAACTTGCCCTTAGCCTCCGAGCAAAAAAGTTTAACCACAAGGCATAAAAAGTAAAGCCATATTAGTATGCTGAGCTGGAAAAGGCTCAAGTCAACAGCTTCCCATCTTGCCAGTTCTGCTGATAGCCCACTACTATCATGGAACACTGGACTATGCATACAACTCCTTTGTCTTTTTTCAATGAGAAGAAATATTTGTACCAATATGGTTTATGAGAATGAGGAGCTATCTACTGCACTAACAAGGTCCCTTGTACCAATAGTGTTTAGAAAAGTTATGTCTGCACCTTGTACTCTGAATAGCTACTATAAAGACAACAATATGCATTGTACTAATTATTGTGGCCATACTACTAATGTGTTTTGAAACTGTTTCATTGTTATTTCTTATGAAAAGGATAAAAATAAATAAATACATAAATACCTAAAAAAGAGAAAGCTTTTTCACAAAAGTACATGGCTACTGCCTTTACAATGATTGTTAAATTTTTATTAACAGTGTCATTAAGTTTTAGCAAAAGCTTTGATTTTCTAAGGAAGTGGAAGTAATAAAGCAATAGTATACATTGCTTCCACAGTGCAATTGGTTGGAAAATGCAGAGTCAGTTTTTAAGCAAAGAAAACAGCTGTGTCTTATTAATGGTATGTGATTTTTCATAAAACTTTTGTTGTTTTTGTTTCATTGATTTTTTTCCTCTTCATATCTTGGCTATCAAGTGTTTTCTTAGGAATTTAAGTCAACAGTGAAAGAGATAAAATATCTGCTTATGTGGTAAGTTCGAGTATGTCTTTCTGGAAGTAAAGAATACAAATTTTCCCGAGAAGTACAATGGGTGCTTTGGGGAAGGAAGTTTTATCAACCTACTAAAATGCAGGCTATCCATCACAGGCAATGGAAAGCATCAAGCGAATTTTAAAATATAAGTGAAACTTAGTTACTTTATTTAACATGATTGCTGTTATTGAGCTTAAACCTCTAAAGTTGGATATTCTTGCAATATTAAATCTGATATCCAAACTCATCTTAACACAGTTCATTACATAATCACTCATACTAACTTTGTCAAGCACTAAAAATCTTTGCTGGGATAAATCTTGAGCAATTTAAAATGTGTCTTCTCTTTCAGCACTAAATCTCCTTAAGATAGATACTTTTTAAGAAGGATTCAGGATTAAATTATTTTCCTCTAACAACTTTTCTTCTCACAATTTAGGCTATTTATATTTGATGTCAAATATCATTTACAATGCTCCTTTCTATTCTTTTTCTTGAATTCAAGATTTATAATAAGCATGGGCAAGTTGTATCATGAGTCAGAAAATGTGGGGAAGTAATGGTTGCTATACTTTTCTTTAATGATATGTACTACTTTCAAGGAGATGAAATATGGTTAGACACAAGAGATACTTTGGGGTGATTTCTTATTCAGACAAAGTACCTAGCTGGGTATTGCTATTATAGTTGATGCACCCATCTTGCTCAGAATGCATATTACCTTTTTTTTTTTTTTCTTCAGTATGATGGATTGAACTCAGGACTTTGTGCTTGTCAGGTACTGAGCTATTTCCACAGCCCTCAGAATGCATTTTGTCTTGTAGCTATTCAGAGATAAGGGATGGGGTTAGTGATCACCTTTGGCACTACCCCGTGAGGAAACAGCATGCCCTGGCTGGATCCCTATATTAAGTGTAATTGTATAACTTTCATCCCTGGCTTCTCTATAGAATCTAAGGCAGCATAATTTCTACCTGTCCTCAGTTTCTCCCTCACATGTTCAGTGACTACGAAACTACTCAAGCCTTGCAAATTTTCATTTTCAGTTTCTTCTGTGTTCCATACATCCAAAACTATGACTCTCATTAGCCCATCTCTCAACATTTGACCAGTGAATAAAACCCAGGAATTTGTTCCTTCTCTCTTCGTTATCCCTTAGCAATCTGTGTATAAATTGTGCACTACAGTGTAACCTATCTCAGCTGTTGTTTCCATGTGTGATTCCCTTGCTAACATATGCACACAATAGAGATTAAGTGGCATATTTTGTTGCGGTACTAAAATCCTTATGCGACATGCATTCAGTTCACTAAATGAACTGAACACAGTGAATGAATCAACAGCCAGGAGAAATTCCATTGAAAGAAGTGCAGCAGAGCAGAAACAGCCACACCTCTTCACCCATGTATGCTTTTCTTGGCAATCCTCATTCGAATGTCAAACATTCAAATGTGCAGATATTCACCCACTTCTGAAACTGTCTTCTTCATCTGATAAAGGATTCTGAGTACCTATCTGCCAAGAGTTTGATCAGATACCATATAGATTCTTACATGTGAAGTTATGAAGTGTTACGCAGATACAGGTCTTTTACACATTCAATGGCAGCATGATACATCAGTGAAAACAAAACCCACAATATGACAGGTAAAAAAAAAGAAAGACAGGATAAATGTTCAGCATGAAGATACCATACTGAAAGAGGACTTCAGTTCGCAAAATTATCTTGTGGTCAGACAAAGCAGTTTAACCTTAATCAAGAGATTTTAAATTCTGGTTAGACATTAGAATTACCCTAAAACTATGCCTGAGCTCTAATTTAACTGCAAGATACGAAACTCAGACATAGTCAGCTCTGAAAGATGCTCTGATTCTAAGGTACAGCCAGGGTGAAGCTGTAGATCCAGGGAAATAGAAAAATGTTTCTTAGTAGAAAATCTCCGTAATGCATGTATATTATAAAAAATATATTAATCAGCTTGAATAGATATAAGAACAGATGAGTACAGAATTGAGTGATTTAAATATTTGAAAATGTTGTTATTCTGTGGAGCAATTCTGTTGAGAAAGCTAAAGAAAATGTTGAAAGTTTATTTTTAAAATAATTGCAGTTAATGATGTAGTTGTGCGGCAAACAGGTGTATCCATAGCGTTGTTTCCTAGCAAAGTAGCATTTTTAAACCTACACATTCAGATTACTTAGCTTTCAAGCAGAGGTAAAATGTAGAACTCCTAGTAGAGGTAAGTTTTAAATATAATTCAAGCCATTTTTTATAACATCAGAAATATATATTTTTTTCATACCAAAATGCTTTTACTATTGATACTCAGTTTGAAAGTCATGGCTTCTAGACTCCACAGAGCTATTTATCTTCCAAGTAACTGATAATTGGTAGCTGTAACAGGTACTGATAGCTTTTAAAAATGTATTTAAACATATGAAATGGTTCTCAGAAATAAAAAAAATTACTAACTTTAATATATTAAATTCTAAATGTCATTTACTTTTAATTTAAAAATTTTTTCTATTTATTTATTTTTTTTTTGGTGGGGGGAAGGGTATACAAGGTGTTCAGTGTCTTGCTACTAGATTGGACTGGTAGTGATCTGCCTGCTTACAGCCTCCCGATAACCGAGATTATAGGTGCCCATCACCATGATCAGTCTCATTTGCCGTCTCAGCACACCTTGGGGTTAGGAGGGTTGCACAGTATTGCAACCTGGGCATCGAACCCCGGCCCCTGCTCCTGCTTGCAGTTGCTTTAATCCACTCAACTGTTTGCTTGGCCCCATTTACTTTTAAACAGTGCCTCCAATAGTCTCTTTCAATATTTTTTTTTTCATGTAGATAGGATGGGCCAAATGGCATCTTTTTAATGAAGCACAAACATAGTAGTTTCAAATAGCTTCTTTCTCATTTCCAAAAGTATGTGTATTATATCGATGTCAAATGTCTTCTGGGAGGACTGTGGTATCTTTCTATTCAAATAGAAAACTTAGAAACTGCAATACTATGCTTAATCAGTGGCCACAGAGTGACACTCATGAATATTCCTAGCCTAGACTCTAAGTAGAGTTTTTAGAAAGGAGGATGTAAGGTAAGGGGAAACAGACAATGGCTTATATTCTCAGGAGAAATTTTTGTGGAGAATATGGAAAGAGGCCAATTTCAGTATTTTCATAGGAAAGACTAGGCTGTAATTAAGGATGCTATAATCCATTTCCATGTTCAAGAGAATTATTTTAGCTAATTTAGTTTTTAAAAAATAGTTTCTATTTAGAACAATAAAAGAGGAGTGACATTTTGAGAGTCTAAGCCTTCAGCTGAGCAATTGGGTCTCATTAGGTGTGCCACTGCTACGGCACTTTGTGTGAAGGAGGGGAGGTCAAGGCACAGTTCCACAAGTTGGTTTTCCTTCCGATTCCTCATTTATGAATGAAGATAATGATGCTCATATCCGAGGGTGATATTTGCATAATACATGAAGGTTTTAATTAATGTCTCCTACAAAAGGGAAAGGGCTATAGTTTAATGGCACAGCACCTGCCTGGCAAGAGCAAGGCCCTAAGTTCAATTCCTAGTAATAAAAAAAAAATCCCAAAACAAATAAATAAACAAACAAAATGTCCATATGGAAGAGAATTGTGTAAGTTTTATTTAATGAGACTTAAATATAAGAAATAAAAAATGATTTGAAAAGAGTAAAAACAAAGTAACTCAATCTAGGTTTCCTCAGTTTTAGTAGAAACATTTATCTTGCAGATTTTTTTTTTTTTTGTCTTTTTGGTAAAGACTGTATTAATGCATGTATCTGTGGTGTAGACCCTTACAATGGCATTCTGTAGTCAGGCTCTTTGCAAATAGCCTGTCTCTCTATAGACACTGTAATGTGGAGCAGTTTGTCACAATTATTTGGTAATCTCTTTCAGTGTAACTCACACAGCAAAAGTGACAATATTCCTGTCACTCCCCAGAAATGTCCCAGCTCTGCCGGTTTCCACACTCAAGAGAATGAAGAAAGCCACTCCGAGGTATGCCATGTCTCTATAGAGAACATAGCGCTGAGCCTTTATAGTTTTCTCATGATATTAAATACCCTATGTCAACAACATCAAGTATTTTCTTTGTCGGCCTGTGTTATGCTCATATGTTATTCTAGTGCTTTTAAGTAGTTTTAAGTAAACAGTTTTAGAATAAAAAGATAATGACAATCTTTTTCATCTTGGGTAATGATCCAACTGCTACATATATGTTTGTGACATTAAATAAGAAGTATTGGTTTGAAGTATTTTTGAAGAAAGAAATCTTAGAAAAGAGAAAAAGAAAAGTAATTCTACGTGGTGGCTAAATGTTCTTGATTTATTCATCTTTATTAATTGACTAAAAGATTCACCTTTTATTTATTAAAAGTGGATTGTCTCAGTCTTCTACTCGATAATACAGAAGTCAGTGTTACTCAGTATGGTATAATTCAATTATAATTTTTATTTTCTTTTTTAACTACCTTTCACTTTGCTAGATTCCTCTCATATTTCAATTTTAAATACATTTTATTGCTTTTTTGATAAAAAGGAATTCATCCATAGGAAAATGTACAACCTATATATTTGTTGTATTTTTTTGAGACTAATTATTCTACTACAAATTGTGTATCATGGTTGGATGTAGAATTCTATTGCCTTTCATTGTTTTATCAAAACTTGCAATAAAAGTATACAATATTAAATTTGCCCTTAGCATATTTAAGCGAGGAGGGTAGTAGTTTTATGTCTATTCATTGGTTGTACACTGCAAAGAGATCTATATTTTAAAGACATTGCTTTAATAGTTATGTCTAAGCTTGGAATGATCATGCATACTTGTAATTCAAGCATATGGGAGGTGAAGCAGGAGAATAGCAGAGAGTCCCAGGCCGGACTGGGCTACAAAGTAAGATCAACACCAACCTGATCTACCCAGTGAGACTCTGTGTCAGAGAGAGAGAGAATAAGAGAGAGGCAGAGACAGAGACAGAGACAGAGACAGAGAGGCAGAGACACAGAGAGACACAGAGAGAGACAGAAAGAGAGACAGAGAGAGAGTCAGAGAGTAGAGATAGTGACAGACAGAGAGACAGATAGACAGAGAGGTTAAGAGTTGAAGCCGGGCGTGGTGGCGTACGCCTGTAATCCCAGCACTCGGGAGGCTGAGGCAGGAGGATAGATGTGAGTTCAAGACCAGCCTGGGCTACAAAAGTGAGCTCAAGGCCAGCCTGAACTGCACAGCGAGACCCTGTCTCAAAAAAAAAAAAAAAAAAAAAAAA
>PVJA010008867.1:0-27946 GCA_004027025.1 Myocastor coypus | reverse complement strand
TCTATGCCTTTCAGTGTTTTACCTATTTTGTCTCCCAGTATGTTTAGTGTTTCTGTTTGAATGTTTTGATAATCGGTCCCGTTTGATTGCAAGTTAGTGCATGGTGAGAAGTATGCATCCAGGCATCAGCTTCTATGCACTGATCCTCAGCTTCCCAACACCACTTGTTGGCAGTCTTTCCTACAACTGATGTTTTTGGCTCTTTGTCCAGGATGAAACAGCTGAATATGTCTGGGGCAGCTCTGCATCCTCAGTTCTAATCTGCTGGTCCACACCTCTGTTATGGATCCAGCACCACATCACTTTTATCGCTACTGTTTTGTGGTATAGCTTAAAGTCTGGTGCCCTCCTGATTTTTTCTTATTGTTCAAAATTGGTTTTGCCACTCCAGGTCTCTTTGGCTTTGTATAAATTTTAGGATTGGTTTCTCTTGTTCTGTAAAGCATGATGTAGGTATTTTGACTGAGAATTATATTTTTGTAAGAGTTCATGTTTCTTAACAAATCTCTTTGATTATCAGTGAAGGGCTGTGATGAAATAATTTACTAAATACATTTTATAAACCTTTGTAAGGTATGAGTCAAAGAGATATGAAAATTTCTATCAACTTTATCCTCCCCTCTAAGTCTTATAAAAACTCAAAGCATGAAAGAATTTTTCATACTAAAGATTTGGGGAACTTCACCCAAAAACTGGTATACAGACTTCTGATTTATATTATAGGTCCATTTGTCAAAGAATAATAAAAATAAATGGTTTACTATTGAATAATGAAATATTTTTTATTTTTTTAAAGAAAATTAAAAGTAGTTAAAATTAGAAATGATGCACAGTTTCACTAAATAAAATGGTAGAATTTCTAATTTACAAAATTTTCATTTCATAGATTCATGTTTAAAGATCTTACTCGAGGCCTACTACAATCGATATCTATAAACTTACTCCAATAAGTCTTTGAGTCTGTATCAGCTTAAGTAATGATGATGCTGTCAATATTTATATTTTGCAACACAGTCCAAAACAGACTGAGCTATGGCTTTCTATATTGTCTTCACCTCATCCTATCCCTGGACAATTCAGTTTTCTTTTGGTTATAATACTGTACATCAAATTTTAGGAATATCATTTTACTATATGAAGAAATACACTGTCTGCTTTTTGATATTTTTGATTTTTATTTTATTGGTAAATACTTGCATAACATGAAGTTTGCATTTACCTTGGCTCATAGGTGTCTGTGTAGAACACAGTTCTGGTTCTCTTTGAGAAAAATCTCCTTTGCCTTCCCACACGCTTCCCTATCCTTGCCTGCAAATCCCCTTTGCTTGACTTCATTTTGCTGTCATTATTATTACAATGTTATGTTTATTTCCCATAATGCTCATATTCATTGTGGTTATTGCTACCTGCACATGGCATATCCACTTTTCTTAACCTACTTCCTGACTTTGCTCTCCATTTCCTGGACATTTGTCAGAGATCATTCCTTCATTTTCTTTTCCTCATAATTTATTTTCTTCCTTGTACTTGGCCTTACTCAGATAGGATACCACACAGTATTTAAGATTATGTGTCTGATTTAGTCCACTCAACATTATCTTTTCCACAGGCATCCATTTTTGACTAATGTCTGGAATTTATCCTTCTTTACAGACAAGTAGTGTTCCATTATGTATAGATGCCACACTTTCTTTATTCCTCTGTTCATGTCCTTGAGGGTACTTCTAGGGCTTAGCTTTATGAACTGTGCTGCTATAAACATTGTGATGTGTGTACCATTGTACTGGGATGTCATTAGCTCTTTTGGGCAGACACCTAGAAGGGGAATAGCTTAACCAAATAGAATATCCAATTTCAGTTCTTTGAGAAATCTCCCTACTTCTTTGCATAATGGTTGTACTAGCTTACACTTAAGAGTTCTGCAAAAGTTTAGAGAGTCGGGGTTTCTGTATAAGTACTTATAATTTGTATATCAATAAAAAGTGGTTAGTTTTGCTTCTCACTTACTTAAAGATAATTAACCTAGTGTTAGTCGCTCTTGAAATAACTAGAAAGTTGACAACTGCAGTGTCTAGATTCATCTTCAATCATCATCAAATCTTGGAAATTTATGAATATTCTTAAGTTTTATTTTTCTGGGAATATATACTTTCTTAAGTTTTATTTTTAGCAGAATATACACTTTCCTTCTTCATTCATCTTAATAAAGTAAATGGAGAATATTTGTTCTCTTTAGGGACAGTTTTAAAGGTATAAAGCTATATGTTAAAAAAGTCATGCTGTGTGTCAAGTAATATTCATTCATCTAAAGTAGGTTATGGTACAAGTACTGTGGCCATAGATACAAAATAAAACAAAGGCTGGCAGGACTTGCAAGGTTTTAATCATTGTTAAGTTATTGTTCTTAAGTTATCACTGATAATATATGTACAACAGTTATTGCTCAATTATATAGAAACATTAACATTATTGACTGAAATATTCCTGTCTCAGATCCTATTCTACATATTTTGTGTGGATTATGATAATTCTTCTAATCAATCACTGAGTAGAAAACATGTGATAATTTTATGTACTGCTAAGAAAAAAATGTAGTCAATTAAATGCTGGTAAGTGCTTATTTATGACTTAATAAACACCCTGCTTCAGGATATGTTAGAAAAGTGAAATGTTTCATAACTGTTGAAATACAGTGTATTTAATCCTGACAACTTCCCTTTCAGTAGCTATCATTTTTATTCTCATTTTATGGCTGAGAAAAGTGAGTCCAGGAAAGGTCACATAGTTTATTCAAGTTTACCTAGTAATCAACAGTTTGAAATACAATGGTCAGCTACATAGGTTAAAAATTATAAAGATGAAGGTACTGAGACATTGTCCAAGTAAAAATAAGAAGGTAAACAAAAGTTTCAGAGGAGGGCTACAGACTCTATGAATTTGCTTTACTGAATCCCAGAGTGAACACTGGGGGAAGGGAGATGGAGCCAACCTTCTGTTTGGGGTGCTGCTGGCCATCTGTAATGCTGCACTGAGGCTTTGGGGTCTCAGACTTAGAGCAGTGTGGTGATTCTGTATTGAAAAGGCCCAAGAAGTGGTTTTGCAAGGAAGAATTTAAATGATCAGTTCATTTCTGAAGACTTGCTTAGAGTCCAAAAAACTGATAGAACTTACCCTAATTGTCACCAGAATCTGTTCTCCCACTATCCATTTTTCACTCAATACACAGAACCCTGGAGTAGTTAAAACAGCAGCACAGAAGGAAAAAAAAAATGTACAGCGTTCTCATACCTTAAATGCATACGACCTTTTCTAAACATGATGATGTTTGAAAATAATGTCATTTTCCATCCTTTAGCTCACCAAGCAGTGCAGCATACAGATGCATAGTGCTTTCAGTGTCTATATTCTTCAGTCTCTAGGAAAGTGCTTCAGAGTTATTGGAATTCACACAAGGCCGCATCTCAGTCTCAGTGGCTGTTTCTTGTCACTGTTTGTGATGCCTCAGCTGAAGAATTTTTACAAAATGGTCTAGTGTTCAGTATATGAAATTTTGAGATAAGACTTTCTTTGTAAGAAAGCAATCTGAAAATCAATGTCAGATAGAAATCTTAGCTTTAAGAGTTAGGGAGCTTGGTGGAGCATTATAGAATAGGAGTGGATTTTAACTGGCAGCCTTTAGAAATGCAGCAGTTACTGTGAGTCTGAAATTCACAGATGCAGATGGCTGATGAAGATATCCCAGGATGGACTACTGCTATAAATCACCCCCGCAAAATTGAGAAAACGGTTTGGATGAGGAAAATATTTTTGACTTTTTAATGTAAATTTATAACAGGTTTTGTGGAATCTGTAAAATCATAACAGTTCAGTTATTATCAGCTTGATGAAATTAGCAGTCATGTCAAATATTGTGCTGATAACATTTAATACAATATAAATATAGTGAATACTGATCAAAGGGTGACATGAGAAGAGACCTAAAAAGAGTTAGATTATCACCATTAGGGTATGAACTTAGTGCCTGCTTGGCAAGCACAGGGTCCTGAGTTGTTTAATCCCTGGTACCACAAAAAACAAAACAAAACAAAACAAAAAAAAAAAAACATAAGGGTATGTGCCTTATTTTACATTTGTAACCTTGATTTAGGGCAAGAGTTCTTATTTTTTTTATTTATTCATTTATTTTTATTTTTATGGCTGGCTCAGCCTGCCCTGGGCATGGGGCTGGTGCAGCATGTGATGATGGGTATCAAACCATGGACCCTGCAGTTGCCTAAGCTTTTCTAAGCACAAAAAGCATTAGACCGCTGAACTGTCTCATCAGCCCCAGGGTCCTTAAAATAAATAAAGTGTATCCTATTTAAAATAAAGTTAAGAACAAAGCTTGAGCCTTGGTCACCAAATTAGATGATACAACCCATGCCCGATCTTTGCAGCATAGCCCTAAAGTTGAACACATAAATAATACAAAAGGAGCAGCACAAAAGGACAACCTTAGCCTAGGAGTGGGGTACACACCTTCCATCTACAACCCGGGCTATATCATAAGTTCAAAGCCAATCTGGACTACATAGTGAGACAGACCCTGTCTTGAGAAACAACGTATATTACTTTCAAATTTCAAAAATAAATGCAGAATAAAAGAGTAAAGGTAGAAATCCAAAGTATTCTTTGCCTTAGTTTTATTTTGGTTTTGTCTTGTTTTACATTTGTTTTCAAAAATATTCATACTCAACCAGGATTTAGTAAGTAAATATTATTTATATATTAATATATTCCTGTTTTGGCTATCTTATAAATATTGTACTATATGCTTGCACTTTTCTGTCTTGGTATATTAGAAAGCCATTTTATCCAACGCATGTATATATATATATATATATATATATATATATATATATATATACACACACATATGTATGCATTTATGTATATATACAGTCAGTCCTTAGTATGACAGCTGATATCAGCTCATACATTTAAGTAATTGCTGAGCATGCTGGTGTATTCTGGTAGTCTCAGCAGTCAGGAAACTGAAAAAGGGGCTTGGCATCCCCACAAGTCCTAGGCCACACAGGGCCACACAGTAAACTCAAGGCCAACCTCAACTAGCTAGTAAAAGTCTGCTTCTAAAAGAAGATTGAAGGGTCCACAAGAGAGCACAGCAGAATAAGCACCCTTATGCAAGCACAGGGACTAGGGTTTGATCCCTGGAACCACATGCTGTACGCATATCACCCCCAGGTACACAGTCACAGTGACATAGATTTGTCCTTAAATATTCAGTGGGTTTGCTGATGTTGGTGCATACCTGTGCTCCAAACACTCTTATAGGTGGAGACAGGAGAATTGTAAATTCAATCTCAGCCTAGATAACCCAGTATTTTAGGGGAAAAATAGGAAAGAGAAAATATTCAATGTGGCTCCATGCAAAGGCCTGGGATTAAATCCCAAACACCTCAGAAAACCAACAGACTGCCAAAACTGATGCAGAATATGCTACTTCCCAAGTACTGTGAATGATTGCATAAAGGATAATTACAGGATAAAGGTGTTGAAAGTCAGACTGGTAATGCACTGTGCACAAATCATTGTCTAAGTCTTCATTGTGTAAGAGTCAAACTTTTACCTCTACAAAATAGCACTGTGCACCATGGATTAGAGAGTTGCTAGAGTTAAGTGTTCATAGGTCCACAGAGAAAAAATCAAAGGTCTGTACCATTTCATGTGAGACTGGCCCTACAAGTGTTAGTGAGTGGCGGTCCAATTACCTCCATTCTAAACAGCATCGAGGAATTTTCATAATGGCTGGTTGAAAACTCCATTTGATATGAATGTGTCAAGTGCAATTTATATGACACGGAAGAAGATCTTCACTGAATTCATTTAATCTGGTTGTTGAGCCTGTATTACTTGCTAAGTAAGCATATAATTTTTAAGCAAATGCCTTAAGATTCAAATAATACATCATATGCTAGCCTGAAACCATTTCACATATGTGTCATGATGATAGAAAAATTTTTGAAAATGATATTGATTTCCTGCTTTAGAATAACTTTCAAAAAGTTTCCAGACTTTAAGAGGAATGTATGAAAATATAAAAAATAGACTGTATTTTTAATCTGTCTGTCTGCCTATCTATCTATCTATCTATCTATCTATCTATCTATATCTGCTGATTGATGTGAACAGTTTTCTTTTCTACAATGCGTCCATAAGTATGTGTCTCAAGTGAAGTAAGTGGGGAATGAGAGCTGGATATTCTTTGCTCTGTTTCTTGCCTACAAAGGTGATGTTGGAATTATTCTTTGAGGGGAAATAAGCTGTGTATCTTTTCCTTTCATAATTGTCTTTCATAATGGTGCTGAAACCAGTCAATTATTCATGCATTAACAATTCCTTCTTTCCTTTGTTTTACTCTCTTGTTTCCTTCCCTCCTTCCCTCCTTCCCTCCTTCCCTCCCTCCTTCCTTTGTTCCATCCTTCTTTTCACCGAGATATGATACTAGAGTCAACACAATGTGTTAAATATATTATGCTGAGGAAGCAGCCACACTTTTCTATGTCTCATCTTTTGCAGTCTAAGTGAATACATTTATACCACCATTATTAAAAAAGCATAAGAACTAGTAAAGCAAGAGATGTTCAAGATGCAAAAAGAACTCATCCTTTCAGCAATTTACCCTTGCAGAGGAAAGATATAACTTTAACAGGAGATGTGAGAGAGTTTGCCATGTGAAGTTCCTGGTGGTGTGTTCTTTGGTCATAGGACAATGATAATTTAAAGTGGTGGTTCATGTGCAGGCCATGTATGGGGGGAAGGCGTCAGAGTAGAGGAGAAAATCCCCCTAGGTCTTTATCTCCCCAATTCATGCTGCTTTCATGACTCTCATAAAAAAGAACTCCAGTGAACAGTAGCTAGTATACTTCAAAATGTTAGTTAACCTAACATCTACATATAAATTACAATGACCACATAATATTTGCAAATATATGTTAACACAGTTGGTTCTGCAGCTTGGAGACAATTCTGAGTGAAAAATATGTATATTTTCACATACTTTTGTGCAAATAAATTAGTGTTCATTATTGTATGTAATTTACAAATGATATAATTCTGATATACAGCTATGTGTTCACGAACATTCATATTTTATGTTATGTATAATAATTAACAATCCTTTTTTATTAAAGGAAGTATGTAGCAATGCTATTTTTCCCAGGCTCAACAAATGTACTTGAATAATGCGTGTGGACTTACAGACAGTTGCACTGGAAATTCGCAGAGCAGCGTGGGTCTTTAGGTACATTCACTGTATTCCAGAAACAAGCCAGTTATCAAATTTCCCACCAGCTCACCAGCTCAGGATTTTTTTCAATTACTTAACACTGTGAAAAGATTGGCCGTCACCTTTTTTTTTTTTTTTTTTTTTTTTTTTTTTTTTTTTTTTTTTTTTTTTTTTTTTTTTTTTTTTTTTTTTTTTTTTTTTTTTTTTTTTTTTTTTTTTTTTTTTTTTTTTTTTTTTTTTTTTTTTTTACAGTTTATTAAACACATTGTACTGGTTCCTTTTTCACCATAGAACAAGTGTGCTTGGTTGCATTCACAGGAAGATCTGTATTTGACAGGTCTGCTGATGGTGTCAGCAGCGGTCACAGACATGATGGACAGCACCAAACCTTGAGGTGGCCCAGCCTCCGCTAATTAGTTGTTGGAAGCCACTCTGTGCGCCACAGGCATAAGCTTATCTGACAATGACATCTTTATGGTGCAGAATGACAGCTGTGATGCAGCTGTTTGTGGAGAGAAGGGAGCGCACAGAAACACGGGAAAGATCCTTTCAAACAAGTGACAAGGATCATACCCTTTCACTGAAGGATCTGAAGATGCAACAAAACTATCACAGGTGGGAAAAGAAAGGTATAAATCAGTATCTGCTGGATGAACATGGAAGCCAACCATGCAATGGTACTAAATCATAGCAGGGTGTGAGAAAGGCAACAGCTGCCTAGGCAAGTACTTTAAAAAAAAAAAAAAAAAAAACAATTGAAGCTGTATGGGCTTGTGATTAATGGAACATGTGCATTTGCTTAGAGAATTAACACAGATAGGTGGCATTGTCCAAAGGCTGTGAGAATGTCCTATAGATGTTACTGACACTAATGATAGAACTTGCTGAGACAACTTGTACTTCAACACCTGTGGAATACATGAGCATAAATAATATTTTGGGGTGCTAAGTCTCTCATGAGTTTGGGAAATGCTAAGCGGAGCTAAGGCAAATGTCTATATCTACATCTATATCTACATCGGCATGCATATCTATATCTGTATCATCTACACTTGCATCTATATGTACATCTATATATGGAAAGGTTATGGGAATGGAAAAATTAAAGATAATTTTCTAAAGAAATGGAGACTGAACTGAAATGAGTGAAATGATTTTCCATTCATTGACAAGGGTGTACTGAGCTCATTTTTAACCTGCTAGTTGTATATTCTGATGACCTGATGGGAAAGCAAAGTACTAGATGTCAGGACTGCCTTAATCAAATTAAACAATTATTTATCATACCAATCCTTCACACGATGAAGGCTATTCAATCTAATCTCAAAATATATCCATTAGAATAATATTTTTAAAAGAGATGCTTAATATTTTATCTAATAACTATAATTGTATGAGTATATAATAAGATTTGTAAGTTATGTTGTTAACTGAGGAAATCCCCAGTACGAAATAGAGTTTGGCCTGTTTGGCATTACATTTATATGGAAAACCCTGTGACTATGATATACCTCATAGTCACAGGGAATGTTCAATCCAGTCTGAGATATAGTCTGCTTATCACCAAATTCAGAGAGAGATATAGGTGGAGTCTCAGTTTCATGTTTGTTCTATAGTACATAAAATCCTAGATAATAATGTAGGAATTCTATGCTTATTTTTTTTTTTATGTATTTGGTACAGAGTCTCACTACACAGCTGGGACTCAGTTATCCTCCTGTCTCAGCTTCCCCAGTCTGCAATTACAGGCATGTCCTACCAGTCCCAGTCTTGGTGGCTGGCTCAGTGCAACTGTGGCAGAGCCAGTGTGGCATGTGGTTCTGGGGATTGAACCTTTGTACCCACGCTTGCCTAAGCAGCTGTTTAGTCTGCTGAGCTATCTCACTGAACTCTATATTTTTGCTTTTTTGTCTTGGCACTAGGAATCAAACTCATGACCTTGTACTTGTTAACTTGTTAGGCATGTACTTTTGCCACTCAACTATATTCCTAGCCCAGCGATGCCTATTTTAAAAGCTTGAGATAAAAAATGATGGTAATGAAATACAAAAACAATGTAGATAGTACAAACAATATAATACCAACTGAAATTTTCAGATTTTACTTTAAATAATTTTGAGTTTAAAGTATTAGCACATGTTTAAAACTTATTTAGCAATAGATGAAACTACATAAATTATTCTAAGTATTGAGAAATGAATATTTTAACATTATTTTTATTTTTTTCCTCATGATAGATGAGGTAAAGAGTGGATTTATGCCAGAAGAGAAAAATAAATATGTTGTATTAATTGAATAAATGCTAACATTAAAGATAATTAGACAAAAGCTTTCTCTTAAAATGGTACTTATGCATTCAATTTTAAAACTTAAGAAAAAGAAACCCAGCATATCAGAGTTGTATATAACAGAAAGACAGATTCTGGGACCAAGGCATCAGGGAGTTCCTGTTTAACAGGTGAAGGGTGCAGTACAAATTTAATTTAAGAAATGGTTTGAATTCAGTGACATTTATGTGGGTGGGGACAGAAGTGCTAAAGGCAATGTTTTGAGGTAGTCAGCAGATCATACAGCTTGCACTGTGAGGAATAGCACAGGATTTTTGTTTTAATTTTTAAGTGGAAGTGAAAAGAATGTAATAGGTTTCCTACAACAGAAAAAAAAAATAGAACAGAAAAGAATGGAGGCATACAGAAAGAGAATAGGCTTAAAAATGTGCCAAATTATTATTGTCAATGACATCAAGTATAGCTAGGTGTCATTATACACACACATTTTTCTCAGGTGTATTTGTTTTTGGTGCTGTGCTTATAAAACACCATGTCTCAAAGTAAGTCAGTCATTGTGCATCTAAGTCCGTTGTTTGAAAGCAATTGTCAGAAAATATCTCAAATTACTCACCCTTCAGCATCTTTCACATGCTCTTCAGAATGCTTTCGTTACAGCAACTGAGCTAACAGATCCTTGGGGTGAAATCTCCCGCAGCTCCTTTGTACAATTACATCAACAAAGATGCAGAGAGCTGGTTTTTCCGAAGTCGATCAGTGCATAAGTGGCTGGCGCAGGATTCAAAACCCAGTGGTCCATGCGCCGAGCCACAAATCTAAGGTCTCTGACAAAGTTTGCAGCACATCCAGGACGGACAGTCGCTTCAGCCTTCCAGTGTAACGTCATGCTGTTTTACTTCACCAGTCACCTCTGCTGTTGGGCTGAGTGCCCATCTCAGGTCAGAACTTACTGACCTGTGTTTTGCACATCATTGGTCTAGACTGAGTGAGGATAAAAGTTCTACTCTTGGTGTCTCCCCGAGTGATTCAGAACTGGGTTTACAGAAATTTATTTAGCACACTTAACCTCTTTACATTAATTTAACCTACTCACTTCTAAACTTATTGGACTCCAAAATCGTATTCAAAGAATGCCTATTTCCTACAACTCATGTTGGAGAAAGCTAGCCTAGATCATGACATGAAGGGTACCATGAAGCATGTGAGTTTTGTAATGTTTTGATCAAGACATTGGAAATTTAATTGCACTAAGTACTTCAGTTTCAAACATGATCCATATCAGAAAGTATTAAAACACAACATGAGTATCTAGTGTTACAAAGGTGTGGCTAGTGTGCTTGTGTGTGTTTCTGTACTTTCCTTCAGATACATAGTTCTAAAGAGGTGAATGATATGGTTTAAGTTATGTGGGCCAAGCAGGGAACACAGGCCTGCATTCTCAGAAAGTAGGAGGCTGAGGCAGGAAGATCCCCATGATTTCAAGGTCAGCCTTGACTACATGGTAAATTCAAGGCCAACTGGAGGCATATATGGAGATCCCGTCTGGTATGTTTTCTATCTAGTTGTCCTCAAAGCCTCACACAGTCATGGTGCAGCTTCTGGAGTTTGTGATTAACTCATGATCCACTGGGATTATGAGTGGGACAGTTTCTCCTGCCCTGGGAGTGATAGGCTGAATGCATAAGCAAAGGAAAGAGGCTTGTTCTGGCCCACTGCTCCTTCCTTTGCTCTTTCTGTTTTGCTGTTTTCTGCCTCCATGAATGGTTGTTCTCTGCCATGTGCCACTCTGCCTCAGAGCCAGCTGAGCATGGACTGAAGCCTCCATGAGGCTGTGAGCTAAAGCAACCTTTCCTTCCTTAATTTTGGTGGTCTGTTATTTTATCCCAGCAATAACAGAAAAGTAACTGAGACATTGTCTCAAAAAACAAACAAACAAACAAAAAAACCCAAAAAAACCAACAGCAACAACAAAAGAGAAATCAGTCAAAAATAAAGTGATCAAGCAAGCAATCAAATAAATAATCATCCCTGGCTACATAATCTTCATAATCTGCAACATGTTCGTATATGTCCTAGCATAATTTTAAGAAATGAACATACGTTTGAGGTAGTTGATAATACATTGTGTCAACTTGAGCAAGCTTGGCAGGATGGGCTTGCTGGTTCCTGGCTGTGAGGGCTTCATCCTGCAGGATGCAGAGGCCTGCCCTGGTATGTGATTGTTTCCAGCCTAGGGCTAGATGGACTACCCCAGAATGACTCAGCACAAACAGTATATGAAAAGAGTTGAGTAAGACTTTGTGCCATCAGCACAGACCCGCCCTGCCCTGGCTGCTTCCTACCTGGCCCAGCCCTGCCCTGCTTCCTTGGAAAAGTCCTTGTCTTTGGAGGAGCTTGATCTTCACAGCCACGCCACTTTGGAGGAGCTTTGCACTGCCTCAGAATTTGGAAGAGAGAGGCCTGATGGACGCCACAGCTATTGCTCCTCCTCTGCTCTTCATTGTTTTATGCCACACAGCAGAGTATGAACTGAAACCTCCACAAACTGTGAACTAAATAAACCCTTCCTTCATTTTGAGTGTCGGGTATATGTCCCAGCAATGAGTAAAAGTAACTAAGACAATGTTTTAAAAGCAAAATCCCTAGAAGGCTCTTAATGAAAATAATGTTGTCATTCTTTTGACATCATTACCCATTAAAATTTTGGGCTCCTTGTTTATTTTACTATATGGGCATCATCATGAAGGCATTATTATTATTTTTTTTTACTTCTTCAAATATTTTATTTTCTTTTTCTTTCTTTTTTTATTTTTGGCAGGACCAGGGTTCAAACTCACAACCTTGCACTTGCCAAGCAGGCATTTGTGCCATAGAGCTATCTCCTCAGCCTCTCTGCAAATATTGTTAAAAAATAAAATTAAAATTAAATTATATTTTCTCATGTCAGCCCACTTAACACAAAAGAAAGGCCCAAACACAGAAGTGCAATGACAATTGTATGAATACTGCTCAGTTTCAAAGGATGAAGTGGCAGCTATATTTTGGCTGGCAACTCCAACCTCTTTGCCAGTTTATGTAAGAAAATTTGAATTTTGTGTACATAGGAAATCTATTAATCTATCTTTTAAATGAAAAAAAGTGGCCAAATTTCTTATGTGAACATCTAGTGGGCTGAGAACATAGCTCAGTGGCATAAGTACCTTCCTGGTAAGTAGTAAGTATAAGATCCTGAGTTTGATCCCCAGAACCAACCAACTAACTAACCAACCAACCAACCAACCAACCAACCAACCAAATAAATAAATAAATAAATAAATAAATAAATAAATAAATAAATAAGCAAGCAAGCAAGAAAGCAAGCTATCTCCCCAACCCATAAAAAACAAACACTAATTAAAAATATCTAGTACTGCCTGTGTATGTTAAGGGACAGATTCAGATTGGCAACTAATATTAAAATTGGCTGCTTAGATTCATAAGGTAGAAACATTTATTTTATGGTAAAAAAGTATTCATATATGATTCTTTAGATATTAATGTATTATTTATGTATTATTTTAATTTATTAAAATGTCACATCGTATGTTTATATTTCAAAAGTGATGGAAATGACACAGCAAACTTTCATTTTAAAACAAAATCATTCTGTAACTGTGAAGGCTCTCGGTGGTTGAGACCCGTGTCCTCCTCAGTGCCAGGCTGAGGAGAAGCCCACACAAGGCACAGCAAGGCCAAGGGTCAAGCAGGGCTTGCTGCAAGCTCTGGACTGATGAAGCTCATACTTTTTACCAAACACTGCATACTGGAGGTCAGCTAAATACTGAAACATGTTTTTTTTTAAAAAATAAACTATAAAAAGTAAAAGCCTCAAGAAAAGGCTTACAGGTTTTGAAAACGATCCCATAGCCTAATTCTATGCCATAAGTTTAAAGTATTTTGGTATTTTTGACTTGAAAGTTAAGTTGCTTTGAAATGTAGGCTTTGGTTTAATTTTCCTAATTTTTCACCTAATGGCTATTTATGAAATAACATCTACCTAAGACAAAGTCACAGGACTGTTAACTTTTTAAACATGTAGTTAGATGGTTTGGCGAGTCTTTGACTTAGTTTTGTAAGTCTTTTATAGTAGAAACTGTGGAACATCTCACCTCGCTTTGAGAAGGAAAAAGCTTAGCATTTTGATAAGTCTAGTAGTATCTGAAATACATCTGGAAAATGTTTTAATGAGCAATATCTTCAGTGAGACAGATACTGATACAACAAGGAGAAGCACATTTCAGTTGTAAATGTGGTTGGAATAAAAGATAATAGATAGCAGTGCACATTGCACTCTTATGCATCAGTAAAAGAGGAAATCTCTGGTGCAGGGTGCGTGAGTGAAGCCCTATGATAGTATGCTTAGGGCCCAAACCAAAACACAAACACAAAGGGTTTCTCTCCATATGAATTAATTCCTATGACACTCTGGAAAAACAATTATAGAAACAACAATATCACTGGTTTCCAGGAGTTGGACCTGAGAGAAATTATTAAGTAGGAAGAGATACATAGGAAAGGTTCAGGTGATAAAAATGTTCTGTAATTTGATCATTCAAGTGGTTTTTCAGAGAAAAAGAAATTCACTGCAAGAATAAATAGGCAAGGGAAGCTTTATGAAAGAATGTTGCACTTGGTGAAAGAGGTTTCCACTGGAAACGAAAGCTAGAAAAGTTCTATGCTTTGACAGAATTTACGGAAAAACATTTGATGTTTAGGCGTGAAGATGATACTGTGATTATGTTCCCCGAGTTTGTTAGTTGGCCTTTATCAAAATGAAGCTGTTGCTCTATCATGAAGATTTGCCTAGAGAGAAGGACACTGGATTTCATGGTCACATTTCAAAGACATTACTTCTAGGCTCAAAAGAATAGTGGTTCTGGAATACAACACCATGAAAAAATGGACAGTGAAAATGAGAATTTGTAGTTTCATACTTTCTAGGTACTATGACAAGAAGAAAGGAAGGAAGGATGGGGGTGAGAGAGAGAGAGAGAGAGAGAGAGAGAGAGAGAGAGAGAGAGAGAGAGAAACCAGAAGTCTGTGTCAAATTTCAGAGAGCTTTTTCAAGCTGAGCAACAGAATGCTAATTATGTCTCAGGCTCCATAACTATACAGGTTTGTCAGAACGCATGCAACTCTACTTTTAAAGGGGAAAATCTTACTGTATGCAAATCTGATTTAATAAATCTGCCTTTTCTAAAAAGGTAGACGGGGAAAATGTCATCACTGACCTAGAATGAGTGCAGTACGATCAGGAGGGCATGGAGAAAGGAAAGGCGAGACTGTAACCTTACTAGGAACAAGTTCATTTTTCTTCCCTGTACGGAACACCTACCATCATTCATTAGTGTCAAAATAATTCATAAGTCTAATTATTCTGATATCAGTGTTCTGCTGAGAAATACAAATACAAACCATAGTTGCTTCAGATAACAAGACGTTTCGGGCATAACTTTATGTTTGCTAAATTGTTAAGAAAAGAGAAGTTGTTGCCCAAAGGAAAATAATTTTTTAAAAACCTCAAAACAGATACAGATAACTGTTATTTTCAAACTCCCTGTACCATTGCTTGAAAGGAACAACTGCATTGTTTGGTTTTGCTTAGCTTAGCTTAGCTTTGTTTTAAATATTCCATCCACCACTGGCACAGACAGGTAAAAAGCCTATCATATGATCAAGAGCGAATTTTTTTGGGGGGGAGTAAGCTTCTTTGTCAGGATCCAACAGTACGGGCACAGGAGGAGAAAACAGAGGAACTCTTGTTGACACCTCTCTGAATATCTAGTTCAGGACCCTGAGTGTCTTTTCTTTCAGCTGCCATGAGACCACAAAGGCTTCAATGCCGGACAGTGATGGGGGCTTGGGACGCAGGTAACTAACATCTCCAGGGAACAGCATGCACTGTGGATCTCATTAGCAGGATTCAAAGTCTCTCTCTTCCCTCCCCCAGTCATTTCCCTGGAAATACAGAGGGCTCATTTCTCAGCACCCATTGGCTTCAGCACCACAGAACCAATCAATCAACTCCATTATTTGCCCTGTGCGGCTTCCTCGTGACCTTGAGAAATGTGACTACTAACTCCAGAGATGGAAACAGCCAAAGCTTCATGACAAGCCAATACAATTATACTCCGCTGCATCATTAAGAGAAATATAATGAAGAGAGCTAGATATATGATCAATTTAAATAAACCTGTTAAATCTCATAACTTCTCTGTGCAGCCTCAGCCCAGGATCAGAAATACTCAACCTCCACAGTAATCAGGGCTTTCTCAATAACTCTAACCCTGTTACTTACAGTTCTTCCCACATTTATTTTTAATATGATAGTATATTATAGCTACTGACTCGATTACGGCTGGTTGATAAGCATACTGTAAGCTTTATATCTTAGCCAGCACAGGCAGGAGAAAGGCAGGCCGGAGAGCAGGGCTTCTAACCTAGAGATATTTTCCTGAAACTCGAAGACGATGATTCAGTTCTGCGTTGAGCTTGTGATTCTCACTGGGGCAAAACTCCTTGTGTCATTTTTATTTTTAGTTCTGTGGCACAATTATAGAAAATTATTGTAGGAAAATCATAGCATCCATACGGAGGAGCCCTGAATGGTTTTAAGAGGTTCTAAATGTTGGGAAAATTTGCAAACACTGCGCAATGCATTTGTTAGTCTGGAAAGTCAGATTAAGATGTGTTTACTAAAAGAATGAGGGAAACTTGCAAGATAGTGGCAGTTTATCTTTGCCCCTTTTGCTTGTCTTTCTGATCCCTTCCTTCTGTCCCCTCTGCCTTGGCTACTATTTAAAGTTTCCTCCTTTACACAGGGCTGCTTTTCCCTTCAGTAAGCTGCTCCTTGTAGTTCAGCTGCCCGGTATGCAGCTGATGAAGCTGACAATCCTGAGTGGCCAGTCACCCACTCCCGTTTCCCTGAGATGCAAGTAAACAAGTGAATTTAAATAACCGTCTGCAGAGTTCACTATCTGAGCTCAGACAAGCCATGCCACCAGGGTTTGACATATTAGAGTGATTCCTCAAGGCCCACACAATATGAGGACAAATTCTCAGAGCATTTCTTATATCTTCATGAATGTAATCCTCTCTATGCAGAGAATCAGCTCTTAATTTAAAAGTAACATTATGGCTTTTATATCCACAACAATTGACTTTTTTTTTTTAAATTTTATTTATTTATTTTTTTCTTGTTTCAGAACCTCTGTTTGTTTATTCACTCATTTTTATGGCCGGCTCAGCCCGCCCCAAGGGTAGGGCTGGTGCAGCATGTGGTGCCGGGGATCGAACCGTGGTCCCTGAAGCCACCCAAGCTTTCCCAAGCAGGTGCTTTAGACCACTGAGCCATCCCGCCGGGCCCGACTTTTTTGTTATGGAGGAAAACAAAACTCACATTCTACACTTAACTTGACAATTTTAGCAATACAGTCATGCTTTCACCTCTAAGTCTGTACCTAGCTTATGCGCACTGGGGATGCTATAAAATAAAAATACGAATGGAAAATCATATAGAGATACATGCACAATTCTTACATGGTAACCACTTCTGATTATAGATTAGTAATTAATGCATTAGTACAATTATAACTGGTACTTAAGTATGTTAATAGCTAATATTAACACATTTAAGCACACATTTCATTATGATTGCACTTTATTTATGAGGGCACTGTATGCTTTCAAGTCTATGCATTCATTGTTTGAATATTTGTCAATGTCTCTTCTAGCATTCCTTTATTGTATACATATTCCGATACTTGCTTTTCCATTAAAATTTGCTAATATATATATATACATCTGGTGGAGAAAATAGAACGTAGCATTTATTTTTCCAGGGCAGAAGGCTCCTTGCTCTCTTGAATGCATGAGCAGGCGTTTTGGTTCATTAAGCTCAGTGGCACTAATAGTAAACTAAAGAGGACTGAAAGGAAGAGGCGTGAAATACCATCATCCCACTAATGATACTGAAGCCATTCCGTTTTATTGGGAGACTGCCCAGACAGCCACTAATAGAAGGCACGGTCCAGGATGTGAACTCTGCACTGGAGTGCCACAATTGCAAATCTGGGGAAAAATACTGTTGGAAGAAAGTCTAGAATAATTTAAGAAATTATCCAGAATTATGGTGAACGTGTGTGTATGCGTGTGTGTGTGTGCGTGTGTGCGTGCGTGCGTGCGTGCATGCGTGTGTGCGTGCGTGCGTGCGTGCGTGTGTGTGTGTGTGTGTGTGTGTGTGTGTGTTACTTCTGGGCCCTTAGAAAGAGGAAAAGAAAATAGCAGAATAGAAATAAAAGCAAAAGTAAAAATGAGAAAGATGTTACAAGTATGTGTCTCTCAGAATTGGAGCACATCCAGATAGCTCAGGGTTAGCTTTGCACTTAGAGCATCTAGCTCTTAATTGTTCATCTGTTTCTAACAGAAGTGCATCTTTTTAAAAAAGGGACTAGATTCTGTCTTTCTTTGATGCTGATACACTTCCTTATCAGGGCTACTTCAGTGTTTACTAGCACTGCGTTACGACAATTACCATTATTACTGTCTGTAAAAATGCATATTTTCGCTCCCAGTTTACTCCTGCACATGAAGGAGCAAACAGAAATGCGCCCTCTGAAACTGAAGGGAAGAAAACAGATTCTCTGTTCCAGTTGGGCTTCTGCCCAGTTCTAGCAGAGAATCACTCAGCCGGGGATGGCAGCTTTCGTGGCCTCTGGCTAGCACAAACTCCTCAGTGGCCTTTCAGAGCCACTTAGAGTCAAGTTCCAGCAGGCCCAGTGGAAACTACAGCTGCTAATACTGAAGAACACCTATGTGGCCCTAGAGGCCTGCTCACTGGTCCCTTTCTGTTTCTAATTCTGTTCCTGTCTTGTGCATAAGAGTAAAGATGGGTAGAAATGGTTGCTGTTCTTACTCTTTTTTTTTAACCCCTTCTATTACCCTCAGAATGAGATGAACCTTTTAGCAATTGCTCAGGTATGCTCTGAAAAACACAGAGCAGCAATTGGAATAAGTGATGTCTTTGCCCTTTTAAAAAACATGAAGCTACACACTAAAATCCTTTTCATAATTGTAACGGTCCAACAAAGGCAAATGAATGAACAGAACAGAGGCAGTAAGAAGGTCAGCTTGATGGCTGTACCTGAATTCACCCTGAATGTAGTGCAAGAATTGATCCATGGGCGATGCTTTCTGTGCCCAGGGGCTTTGTTAAGGAGAAAATAAAATCCTATTTTCTTTTACTATACCAAGAATGTTCCATAGGGACAGGACATAGAACATATGGAAGAAGTGGGGAAAAATCCAGTAGAGATGTCCCCAAATAGAAATAAGATTTAGATAAAGCAAAGAGCTTTATGAGAATGGAATAGAAGCTATTTCTGTTCTTAGCCCAGCAGAAATCTCCACTTACTATCAGGCTTATTATAATTCCTTCAATTTATTTCAATTTTCTTTTCTATATACTTTAAAATAAATATAGTGGACAAATTAAGTATTCCTTCCAACTGGGGGGCTAAAAGTCCTTTATAAAACTAAAAGCATCTTGTAGTTCTAGAAAGTCTCCTAGAGAATTGCAATAGGCCATGAGTAACCATTATTTCCCTTTCATACTAGTTTGTAGTCCACTGATAAGCTGAAGAAGTGCTTGTTACTCAAAGATATTCAATGACAAAATGTTGAAGTTTTACATAAGCATCACTATGAAAATCCTAAGTTACTAGGCCTATTTGCTCTATTGTGTCACATGATGCAAGTCGCCCACTTAATTAAGCACATTCATTTAATATTCAATTTAACACATACAAATGAACACATTCTTTGTTTGCTATGCACAGATATAGTCCTAAGAACTCTGCTGCTGTGTAAGTATTGTGTTCTTTCTTTGTATCTTGTTTTGAGACTTTGTTTTATTATTTTTCAAGTGTTTGAAGATGTCAGATAGAAACAACAAGTCACTTATGGTATAAAGATTGATTCAGCTTAAGTAAAGAGACATCTCAACACCAATTCTAAAGACTAGGGAACTTTTAAGTTAAGTGTTTAAAGCTCTTTTTATTAATAATTATAATGAGGAAAAATAACAATGGAAAATTTCAAAACTGGTTAGTAGGACAGTTACAATAATTCATACATTGCATATTGTTGTCTTCATGGTAGTTATTCAGAGTACAAGATACAGACTTAATACGCAGAGCTGCAAAAGGCTCAAGTCAACAACTTCCAACAATTGCCAGTTCTGATAACCCAGTACTATTACAGACTGTTGGACTCTATTGGCTTATTTTGCTGAATTCAAGTACCTACAATATTTGAACTGGCATCAAGTATAAAAAGGTCCTTTAAAGACTTCTCCAAATACAGCTTCCCTAACAGCAATGGAACACCAATCACTGACAAAACAAAACAATAAAGGAGGATATAAACGAAGGACCATTTTCTAATGAAAAAATACATATATGTATATACAAAATAGTTAGTAAAGACATATAGCTACTTTTTTAAAGTTCAATAAGAAGAAAGGTTTATACTAATATTGTGTTCTTAACTTCTACCCCAGTACTTTTAGAGTGGCGACAAGCCTCACAACACATTTCAGTAGGAACTTAACTTTGTTTCATGTACTGTAAGGCACATAGAATGGAACAACTGTAGAAGATGAAATTGACTCACACTGATCTACCGAGGCATTGCTCATAGAAGTGAAGATGTTGGCAGAGCACCAGAGAATAGTGGAAGAGCTCCCAGTAAAGTAGACAGCTTGTCAGCAAAGAGGAGTCTGGGCATTGCACTGTCTAGTGAAAACAGAGATGGGTCAGAGGCAACACTTCTAGTGACACTGGGAATCAGAATGTGGTGTACTGTGAGGAGAAAGAAATTTCATCAATGATGCTATTGTAGAAATTGTAACCGAGGAATAATGCTCTACTTTCTTGAGATAGGCAGTAACAATGTACCAGAATATAAATGTTTTAAACTTTTTAAGAGAAACAGCTTGAGATTTCCCTTTTGCTTGTTGCTGGTAATTCACAGAATTTATAAATAAGTTTTCTCTTTCATGAAGTGCTATGTTAAGAGATAGGAAAAAGAAGAATTCTGAAGTACACACATTTTTATCAATTATATTGCTATGCCATATCTCTTTTGTTATCTTTTCCTCTTTTACAAAAGTTTCTCTTCTATTTTTCTTTCATTTTGAAAAGACATTGATTAATATACATTAACTATAAATGCTAATAGAATTCAATTTGATATTTCAACACATACACATAGCATATGCTTATCCACGCCTATTTTCCAAACTCCACAACCTCTGTTTCTATCTAGTCATAACCACTATTTTACAATCAGGGCAAAATTTACTTTTTAAAAGCTTGAAATGTGAAAGACAACATGAGTTATTTGATTTTCTGTCTGACTTATTCTACGCTTAGCAGAATGTCCTAAGGTCTCACTGGCCTTGCTGTAAATTACAGGATTTTATTTTTCATTTTGGCCATATAACATGTATAGCATATTTCCTTATGCATTCATCTGTTGATGGTCACTGAGGTTGCCTGCAAATCTTGCCTTTTATCGATAGTCCCATGATCAATATGAGTGCTCAGAAATCTCTTTGGTATGCTGAGCTTGTGTTCTTTCTGGATCTACATCCAGAAGTGATCACCCTTCTCCTTAAAACACCTACAGGCACTGAGAACTTGATCACTAATACAAATGCATTTAGTATGGTCATTTTACTATCAGTAGGATGCTGTTAAGGAAAGCATTGTAACAAAGATAATCCAGTCTATCTTTGAGATGTTTTCTTGTGATTTCTTTTCCCTTGGTCCTCAACATGATGATAACTACTACTAGTCTGTTCTTTCAAATCAAAGCCACAGGTGTCACCTTATTTCACAAGTGCTTTGAATACTCCAAGCACTTTGGATCATGTTGGCAGTATGGAATGGTACTCTCACATAAACAGAAAATCAAAGACAAGAGTAAAGTAAGTATGATGAGGAACTCAGTACATGGGTATATAAGACTAAGGACCCTTAAATAGGAGCAACAGATTGGAAAGGAAAACGTTAAGGTATAAGCATGTAGTTGTGTTTAGGAAGAATTAGGCATCAAGAAAGACTATAACAAGTTCTCCAATGACAGTTTTCAAGGAGGTTGTGTGCTGGGAAAAGCAATAGTATCAAAACAAACCAAATCAAAACATGATAAACCAAAATAATCCATGATAATAAAGTTAAAATATTTAACTGGTTGAATTCTAGCAGGATATCAATACTTTTGCAATAATATTACTTATTTCATTACTCCCCCATAAGATGAATTATTAATTGTGCCTACCACCAGATATTAGGTGTTCATAGAAAATGCACACAAGCTAAGTAATTAGAATGACGTTCCAAGGAACATACTTAGGAAACGCTGAGTTCTGATAACCTCAGGCAACAAATTTATATGCTCCCTTTGAAGGGGAGGTAGATCACCTTGTCTTCCATCTTGTCTCCTTAAAGGCCTTGCCCCATCTGATGGCCTATAATATTTTTATCTAATTCAGCTCTCTACAACATTTCCCTCTCTGAAGATGTAACTTGAACTGCCATGAGGGAACCATGGACAGTCAGAGATACTCTCCAGAGGTTCTATCTAAAGGCCCTCAAGAGACACCAGGAATTTTTAATCTTAGGTAGGCATATGGCTTTGAATCTGGAGGAGGCAAAGCCAAAAACACTGTTAAACATACATAGGTCAAATAACATCAGTAGGATAATTATGAATACAATGAAAATGATTTTCCTCACATGTTTGATATCTCTTGAACAGCTATTGAGACATTACCAGAAGGATCAGGAAGGTAGGTGTTTTTATTTTTTAAGGCTATTGGGTATTGTCTCAAATAGACTGACCTTTTATGTTTTATCAACTCTAATATTACTTGGGCTACATGAATTGCTGAAAGGGTGACAGAGATATTAAAAATGTATTGACTACTTGACATAGTATATTTTAAACAAAAATATGCACAACAGGAACATGAGCATGCACACATTAGTACTACATATACATTTGATCATATGCCAACTGTACCGTAATCAGAATAAGAAAGTGACATAAAGCACAGCCTCAATCATCACATGGCATTCATACAGTGACACTTGAGTTTCATGAAATCGTTAAAGAATTATTTCCATTGTTGGAATAAAGGAATACTCATGAAGGATGTGGCTTTGATCAGAGCCTTAGAGGGGATGTAGATGTATATAAAGAACTTTTTAGAAAGAGGAAACAGCATGGATCAAAGTCTGTCTGGAGCTTCAGGGGATGGTAAGGAGACCTGTCTGACATGAAAGCTTGTTGTGTGCTGAAAATGGAAGATGAGAAAAATTAAAAGGGGGTTAATATTACATAGGTGCTAAGGAACGCTAAATGTCAGGGTAAGGCATTTGAAAGTCATTCTCTAGACACTTTGAAGGTATGAACTTGTGAACTCTAACACTGTCCCAAGAAGGCAGCAGCTTTAGGACTTCATGATGTCTGCATTAAGTTCATTTTAGATTTCAAGGGCAAAGGGTACTGTATTGAGGTACTTTGTTAATGACAATTCTAGTATATGTATATCCATATATATGCATGTACTATCTTAAGACATACATTGCATATATCCATTTGTATCCTCTCATATCCATATATATATATACATGTATATATATACATATATATATATATATATATATATATATATATATATATACATATATACACACACATACGTGTGTATTTCTAGTTTTCTCATATGAAGGGGCCTCCTTGCTCCTTAGTCTCTGACATGGCAAGAGTATTCTCCTATATCTTATATTGACCAATGAGCAGATTGCTTTTGTGGATCTGCTTTATGAATGTGCTTCGATGAGGCCCAGAATTAAAGATGTATTTATCAACACTGGCCTAACTAGAAGAATTATATCCTTGTACATGGCATTTTGAAGGCAATTTTATGCTATATGCTCTGAAAGTAGAACATAAATCCAATAGTGCTCAGTACATCAGATAAGAGCAGGTTGCCCAGCTTCAATAAATGAAACAGAAACAGGCTCAGATCTTGATGAATGGGAAAATCTGGGAAGAGAGAGAAAACATGAACAGCACTGTGACATCTAGTGTCGTTGCCTGAGTAGCCTGACATTTTAGTGCAGCAGGCCCATTCTGACACGCTCTGACAGATTGTTTGTGGAGTAGGAGTGCATGCAGGAAATACAAGGCACACAATGACAACATTTTCAGCTTAGAAAAGACTAAAATATTTTTAGATTTTTAAAAATGTTAACCAGAGTTTCTTAGTGGTACTTGATATAAATGTTACTTTCATAAATGACTATGTTGCCACTCAGAGAATTTCTGAGGAATAAATATGCCATGAAGACATACAAAGAGGAAATTGTGTGTTTTTTAGCTTGGTGACTTGGTTGTGTAGCCAAGATTGCTTATGCTTAGTAAATTATGATTTAGATAAGAATAAATTTGCTTTTAGAAGTGGATCTTATTATATACTGAGCTAATGGTAAATACATAAAATACAGCGAAGAATACACCATGCATTTTTAGAGAATTATCTTATATTAAAACTGTCCTTCTTTACCTTCCTGTAGTACTTACTCGCCTATATTCTTTCATGTAATTTTTTTTCCATTTCTGTAAATTCAAGAATTATACCATTTAGGTATATATATATATATATGATGTTGAGAAATAATGATGGAATTTTAGGGTGAAAATATAGGGAGAATATATTATAGATAGATGATAGATAGATAGGTAGGTAGATAGATAGATAGTTACATAGATAGATATATTACTTTCGCAAGACTGAATAGAAATACTTCTAGATAATTATCACTGTTGTTTTGTGAAAAAACTTTTTAAATAGTTTACTTTAAAATCACATATTGTTATTTGTCCTCTATAAATATAAAAGCATTTCTTAAATCACAATTCAAATTTCAAACTATGATATTCAACAAAACATTATCCGTGTTCAATAGATATTACCTAGATGATATTTTAGTTACTAATAGTTAATGATATGTTATAGTCAGATATACGTGAAGTATTTTAAAGGAATTACCCAATTTCAAGCTCAAGATTAAAATTTGTGAGTTTTTCCAGAGCAGACTGCTGAGTATAGGCGTGTACAATAATTTCTTCAAGGTTATGTACCAATTGATTTTAAAATGTAACCACATAAGCTATAATTCTCAGCCTAACATAACATTCAGTGTCATCATAAATGCACAAGCCATAAACAACTCATATATTTGATTAATTAAATCAATTTGACAAGTTGAAATTCATATCCAAGCATGTTCAATGCCCGTATTGCATATATATGAATATATATGAATACATATATATATATATATATATATATGTATTTATCTATAAGTACTTTTTGAGTTAATTTTTCTCATGCTGTATGGTTGTATGCAAGAATACTTTTTGCCTTGTATAAGCCTATAAAAGGTGATTACAACATGAGATTATCAAATTATCCTTATCAGTACTAGGAAATAATGAAGTACATGGGTTACAGGGTACCTGGTGAAAGACATATACCTGATAAAATTGTATCTTTTTCCTTACATAAAGCTACCTTCCAGTTGAGCAAAAGAATTATTTGTTTTCCTATTTTTTATCTGCAGTACAATGAAGCTTTCACATCTTCATGTTCATAATTGCCAGTTTTCAATTATCGAGAGGACACCAACCTATATGAAAGGCGCTTGTTTTATCCTCCATCCATTCTTCTCTATTTTGGAGTTGTTGCTGTCACAAGCAATGATGTCTGATGTTTGAACTTCATAGAATGATTGTACCCAGAGGCTTTATAGGCAGCTGTGTTCGGTGTCTTGTGGACATTAAAAGTAATGCTCTGGCGATAGCTTTCTAACAAACTACTGGGGCTATAGTAAGTACTATGAATGCAACCAGGGTTCTATCATTATTCTCCTAACTTTGATTTATTCTTCAGTACTTCAATAGCACAAAGCAGCCAACCTCCTGTTTGTTCTATTCACTCCAGTTCTGCATTGAGTTAAGTGCTGTGCAGCTATTCTCCCTTTAATGATAACATCTCCTTTTCCATCTTCTGTCCCAGAGCATTTGGGGCTTTGGGAATATTCCTTCTGTTTGTCTTTTGGTTCCAGGATTTGTTTGTATTCATTTGTAATAACTGTTTGTTGTTTTTCTTCTCAAGCTAAACCACTTAAATGATCTAAATATGTCAGTGAGTTCCAGAGGATGTCTTATTTCATTTTCAGTTCTGCTTCATTTTATAGTTTAGAAGTTGTACAGTTGTTGTAAAAATCAATTTGAATAATTTTTATTCAATTAGTTTTTGATGTGTTGTCTCACAAATATGTTTCTGAGATTCTCTTTCATGTTTCCTTGCTATCTCCAGCTGTAGCCTAAATTAGGGAGCCATTGTTTGCTAGAGATCTGGTAGGTGAGATTAATTTGAAAATGAGCAAGGTGGCAAGTGGACTTCATTCAGCTTCATGTTATTCACTCACAATTCATTTTAAATTGTAGTTTGATATTTGGAAGTGCATTAACTGCTTCTCCAAAGCTGCTGTGGTGCCATTGTGGGGTTGTGCATGTGGGCATATATCATGAAGAATGGGTGGACGATGATCATTGGTAGCCAGCCCCCGAGGATTATGGGAAACCAAGTTCCCTTGCTGAGTTCCCTCATTTCTAGGCACACTGTTTCTTAGGCATCCATGTTCAGTGGAAGAGTCCATTTCATTGTGGAGACTAGTCTACAACTACCACCAGAACAATTCCATACTAGCTGAAAGTAGCTTAAGATGTATGCTGGTTTGTTTTCCTACCATCCCAGAGAATGCTTCCATATAGATTGTGAAGTGTAAAGCCAGTATTCAAAGTGACAAAATTCAAAATAGTAAAACCATAATTAATAACTGTAAATAGTTATATATTTATGTAGATATATCTATAATATAATCATGAATATTTATAGATTTATTTTTATATATCTTTATCTACCTATCGATCGATCTATCATCTATCTAGCTATCTTCAGGTGATTTAGAACAAATTACAGTTCCCCACACTCTCAAATTATCTACCAGTAAGTGCTCTAGGTTTCTGTTTCCTGAATGACTGCTCTGAAAGGAGAAGCTCAGCTTTCAGGAGCAGCTCACTGTCTCTGTAGCACTGTTTCCTCCTTGCTTAGCTCAGACACAGAATATAACACTCTGAAGTTATCCATCCTCACTTCTTCATCATTTTCTGTGGATGCAATAACCTCTCCAACTGGATGTGCGCATTCACTAGTAAAGCAAATGGCAAAGCCTGACATAGATCTTCTTGCACTCTTGCTTGTCTGTGTTCTGATCTTCAACTAATATTCTGTTTTCTTCTTTTTTTTATTTACTAAGAAGAACCTTATGGAAATAATCCACAATTATAATGTAAAATGTCAGACCATCCAGATTTTAACCCATAGCTAATATGAACTAAGTGTACTATATTTCTATTAACAGCAGGAAATAATTCAACAGTAATTTTAGCAGGAAATACTTCAACAGTAATTTTATAGAATCAACTATCAATGAACAATAAACCTTTGTGATTACCCAGTTAAAGGTATAAAGGTTGGGAACAGGGAAACACAGTAAAAAATTAAGAAAACTCTGAGATCACAAAATATATAATATCAAGAGGCAGAGAAATGAGTAAAGGGGCACACTGAGGAGTTAAAGTATGCTTATAGAAGTAAGTAAACATAACAGAAGAAACCCATAAGAAATAGATGTTTTAAAGATACAAAAGTAGAGATAAAAAAAGAAAAAAAACTCTTATAGAAGAACAATTAAAACAGAGAACCAAAAATAAGGAAAAGACAGAAAAAAAGAAGATACAAGGAAACAGGACAAAGGAAAACCCTTCAAACTTCAACGAAGTAATGAAGAAAATTAGTACATACATTTAATAACTGGTTTCAGCTCAAATGTCACTACCTAAGAAAAATTCACTATGACCTTGTATTTCATGTAGATTCTTAAATTGTTTTTTTCAAAATATTTTTATTACTTTTAATAAGAAATAACAATGTATAACAATGTGACAGTTTCAAAACACATGAGTAGTACATTTCAATATCTGAAATAATGCATATTGTTGTTCTCCTTTTAGTTATACAGAGCATAGGGGTCAGTGTTATAATTTTTTTTTTTTTTTGTCTTTTTGAGACAGGCTCTCGCTATGCAGTTGAGGCTGGCCTTGAGCTCACTTTTGTAGCCCAGGCTGGTCT
>PVJA010008866.1:46237-62963 GCA_004027025.1 Myocastor coypus | reverse complement strand
AAAAAAAAAAAAAAAAAAAAAAAAAAGATATTATTCCTGATGACATAGGCACTTTAGCTTAAACGTAACATGAAACAATTGTTTTCCATTAATCACTGATATTCTAAACATTAAATCCACATAGAATGTAAAAAATATGCATTTTTACACAGACATTAAGAAATTTAACCAAAATTATATCAGTACATTTCTTGGTATTTTTTTTTTCTTATCTCTTGTTCTCTTTTATTAATTTTTTTTTAAAAACAAACATTTACTTGAGAGAGAGTATAGCAATAATTGATATGACATTAGAAACAGTGCACCTTTAGGAGACCACAATGATAGATATTCCTAGCATGGTATTAGCATTATACCTTGCGATCCTCAGTGTAATTGCTTAGTTCATGGATATCAGCATATATAGTCAGTCAGGTGAGAATTCTACCAATTGCCTTCTAGTTTTAAAAACCTGGTGGAGATTCTAGAATTGTCTTAACCATCTTGTGTATATAAATGTATGGTTTTGCCCCTGCCATGTTTCATAACGTTTCTCCTTGCTCTCTCTTCATTGTTCAATTCTTAAATTCTCATTTTCCATTAACTGTATTATACCTTTCCATTTTTATTTCTTCTTTTGAGACCTTATACTAGGGAGACTGTATGACACTGACACATGTGGTTGTGGTTTATTTCATTTATGAGTATATCTTCAAGTTGCATCCATATATATATGAATGCTTTGAGTTTATTATTCTTCATAGATGAGTAACACTCAACTGTATAAAAACACCACATCTTTCTCATCCATTCTTTAGGTGACAGGCATTTTGGTTGTTTCCAAGATTTAGCTATCACAAATTGTGCTGCTATAAACATAGCTTCACAAATATCACTACGCTATACTTTAAAAGATTATTTAAATTTCTTTTAACTTGTAAAAAGATCGACTTCAGGTTTTATAGTCCTGAAATCATTTAGTATGAAAAAACTTTGATATTTTACAAACAAACATAAAGGCTTAGAGTGCAATCTAAAGACAGTGGGATTTGAAGAGTCACATGATTTTGACACCCTATTTAAATGGTGGCAGGCATAATGGTGGTCTCCCAGGGGTTACAAGGTATAATAACTTCTTCATAGTTTGGCCACCTTTCTGAACAAAGACATATTGTGCCCCATAGTATTCAGATCAACCTAAAATTCTTTTTTTGGGGAACCAGTTTAGGGGTTATATTTTATTTTTCATGTTTTACTTGTTTATGTGGGTGAAATCTTTTAAAAATGCATCATATCACTAAATGGCAGGTCCCATTCTTTTTCCTTCTTTTTGATCAAAGAGTTTTGCTAGATAGAAAAGAATCTATACCATAATTTCCTTCCTTAACAGCTACTGTAATTGGTTGGGTTTGATTGCTTTTCACTCAGGCAGTTAAGAAGGCATAGCCTCTTTTCTGTGTTGGTTTTCTTTTGAGTCTGTGTGTATGTGTGTGCAGGGTTGCCCTTTATTTAGGCTTATGGTTTTTGGAACATTGTCTTAATTTAGTAGTGAAGAGAACTGAATGATTAGTATCACTTAAAATGCACCCCATGTCTCCTCTGTAGTCACTGACACCTGCTATGCCTGAAGAGACCATTCAGTCTGTGTGGTGTTGCCAGGTTTCAAAACTAAGGGCTCCAGAAGGGGCTGGCGGGTGGCAGGGCTGGCGCCGCACAGCACTGGCAACATCAATGTCAGGATCTTTCAGAAGGGCTCCATTTCTCATGAAGAAGGTACTGCCCTACCAGATGGGTAGAGCTGATGTGCTTTGATATTACTGAGGAGTGGGAGGGTGGTGGTCCAGTGTCTTTTTCAAAGTCTGAATGTCTGTACTCAGGGCCTATGCACCACCATGACCCTTTGCCAATACTCTGACTCCTCTCTTTGTCCACTTTCTTAAAACACTTATTCAATGACAAATTATGTCTCACTGGATTTTTCCACCCAGTAGGTGCATTTGCAACATAAAGAAAATGTTCCAAGATCCAGTTCTAGATATCCTTCACTGTCAGGCGCTTGATTGGACAGAGAGATAAAGGAGTAAGGCAGCTTGCAGTTGAGGCATTGTAGGGCATGTCTGAGTGGGCACGGGACAGAGGGGTGTCATTGTTCAGGTCCTGGACGGAACTGCCGCTGTTGAGGACCAACACCTAGAAGCTCCTGAGCAAGTTTTTGCTCTCATGTAGCCAGTTCAGGTTGGTCAGTTCCTCATCTTCCATGGTCCCCTCTTCTAATCAGACATCAGGCAGGGAAAAGTCGAGGTCATGGTCTTCCTGAAGGGCCTTGGAGAAAGCACTGCCTGGGTAGCACTGACTCAGTCTACTGGACACACTGATTTCTGAGCTTTCTGCCTTTTTACTGGCAGGCATGACTGAACCCATGTACGTGAAGGCTCCTGGCCCGAGCAGGGAGTGTAGATGCGGAGAAGCCCATGCCCTTCAGCGGAGCTGAGAACTTCCACAGGTGCCCAGAGGGCATCATTCAGTGGCCCGGCTCAGGATGGACGGGCTAGACTCGGTGAGCCCAAGATGGTGGACAGTGAGGGCGCAGGGTTCGAGGCGAATCATGGGATCAGTGATATCTGCTGGACACGCCAGGCATCCTCTGGCCTACCTCACTGCACTCCCAGCGTGATCCCACCTGTCTCTTTCCTCAGCCATGTTGCATGGGGCCCCAATTATGTTCAGATCTTATTTGGTAATACTAATTGTTCAAATTCTGATTTTATGTTAATTTCTGTTGTTAATTACCATCTTTCAGATAAATTAAATTTGTTTTTACAGATGGTGCATATAAAGGGGGGTGTTTTCTTTGAAAATATAGGACAAAAGTTTCTCACTGTAAAATTAAACTTCATTTCCAAAAACAAAAGGGGAAATCCTTCACCCCAACATCATTTGTCAACATATGTTATTAAAGTTTTAAAAATTTTACAAAAGATGGAATGCAGCAGTGGAACAATAATTCCATCAGGTAAAAAAAAAAAGTAAACTAATCTGGCATAGAGAATATGCTTGTTTTTCCACAGTACGTTAATCAACCTGTTTGTGTAGTAGAGTGTGCCACTAGGCTATAGAACAAAACAAGATCTTGAGAAGTTAGGAATACTCAGGCTAGATTGCACCTGCGGCCTATTGAAGGAACTGAGAAAATGGAAATCTAGGTCTAAGTAGCTGACAGAGTACATAGACAAAATTGAGTTGAAAGCATTAAAACATAACAAAATACAATAATATAAATTATGCATGTTAACCATGCATAAAAATGTAATTTGTTCCAAGTCTGTCTGACTAGGGCTTCTCACTTATTGACTGACAACAAAGACTGACAAACCTATTTATAACTATAAATTTTTAAAATTGTAATACAGTTATAATTTAATTGGCCAAGAGTACATTTCAGTGCATCCGGATTTTGTACAGATGTTTGTTGTGCATTCTATGTATAAGATTATGTATTTCTATGTCATTCATTCAACAGCTGTTCAGCTTTGCACTTGAGCTTAGAGATATAGACTTGAAAGGATGATTTTTCTTAATTGACTAGCTCCTCTAAGTGATTTTATTTTATTTTTATGCATTTTAATGAGAAAAAAGATAAAATAACAATGAAAAAGTTTCAAAACAGGTTAGTAGGACAGTTACAGTAACAATATATTGCATATTGCTGTCTTCATAGTATTCAGAGGACAAGATGTAAACATGATATCTTGTATACATAATATTAGTGCAAACTTTTGATCTCATTGGGCTAAAAGAAAGTAACTGTATATCTATCCTATAAATATATTACATATAAATATATTTTTTAACTACAAAATAGTCCTTCATTTATATCACTTTATTTTTTTTTGTCAGACATGGTTGTTCCATTGCTGTTAGAGAAGTTATATTTGGAAAAGTCTTTAAAGGACTTTTTCATATTTGATATTCATTTGCTTTCTACAGTTAGATGGAGTCTTATCGCTGTTTTAATTTTTTTTTCAAATAACCAGTGCTGTGAAACATTTTTTCATGTATTTATTTGCCATTTGTATTTCTTTTTTGTGATTTTGACAATAAATTAATGGTAACATCAAGATGCAGCTATTTCTCATATCATTATTTTAAATGTAAAGAAACACATCTTGTCAAGACTAAAATAATCCACAAGGCATGATATCAATTCTTCCTTTTTTTTTGTTTAAACAATGTACATTATGATGTTTCTACAAGTAAGGCAAGCGCCATGAACATGACAGCTGAAGTTTGCAACACACCACAGAGCTCGAATCCAAGGGTGAATGAGACAGGAGTGGCAGCCACTCTGATTGAACAATCAAGTACCATCACAAACAGCTGATTCGCAGTGCCCAAAGTGTCCAGTTAGGTTTCTTTTTCTTGATGATCAGAGGCCCCACTTTGTCTCCAGTCTCTTTATCATGTTTTGTGTGAGGCTCTTCACAGAATGAGAACTTCTTAGACTTCCAACAAGGGAGGTACACAGCTTTATCGTCCAGGTCCTCCATGTCAAAAGCATGGACTACCTTGGGGTTGTCTTTCTGTATAGGAAGGTTTATCATAGATTTACCGTGATGATCTGTCACATAGAATCATTTATAAGTGAGGTATTCAATTGCAGTTGTCCCTGAAGCAATGATAGCTGCTGCCATCCATTCATCTTGTACACTGGAATTGGAAGTCAGCCCTATGGTGCCATCGCTAACAAGGCGTGTGTACACAGAGCACGAATGGCCTTGCCCAGACAGCGGCACTCTCGGCACTAAAAGCAGTCTATGGGCACCGACACCGGGTCGCTTGTATTTCTTCTTCTGAGAAGTGTATATTTACTTCAGATGCCCATTTTTGATTAGGTCTTTGAATTTGCTGGTCCTTTTTATAATTCTTTGTATGTTCTAAATAGGCCTTTGCCTGGCAGACAGTTAACTGTAATATTTTTTCAGTATGCTTGTTTTCCTTTTACTCTGTTGGAAATTTCCTTTCAGGGGCAGGCAGGATGGCACAGCAGTCTAAAGCACCTGCTTAGGAAAGCTTAGGAGGCCGCAGGGACCGCGGTTCTATCCCTGGCACCACATATTGCAAAACCCCGCCCTCAGGGCAGGCTGAGCCAGCCACAAAGAAAAAAGAAGAAGAAATATCCTTTGAAATGTAGAAACTTTTTAAAAAGATATAAGCTGGGCATGGTGGCTCAGGCCTGTAATTCCAGCATTTGGGAGGCTGAGGCAGGAGGATCAGTGTGAGTTTGAGACCAACCTGGGCTACAAAAGTGTGCTCAAGGTCAGTCTGACCTGCACAGACAGATCCTGTCTCAAAAGCACAATAAAAAAGATGTAATATCAGTTGTTGATTCCTGGTAGTTTTTCCTGTGCAGTTTGGGTTTTGTTCATGAACTCTCTACACCTATGTCTTCAAAATTTATGCCTGTGTGTTCCTGCAGCATACTTAATGTTTCAGTTTTAATATTTAAATCTTTGAACCATTTTGACTGTAGTTTAGTCCACAGTGATAGACAGAGTTCAAATTTTAGCTGTTGACATATGGAAAACCAGTTTTTCTAGCACCATGCATTACAAAATCTGTCTCTATTCCAACGAACATTTTTGTCTTCTTTTAAAAAAAAATGGCTGACTGTGTTTATAATTGTGTGTGCATCCTCTAGTCTGTTCTGTTGGTGCTTAGGTTGGTCCTTATGAGAGAACTATTCTGATTTTAAAATGCTTTACAGTATAATTTGAGATCAGGAATTGTGATGTCTCCTCCCTTTTCCCTTATTGCCCAGGAATGCTTTTGATAATGTAGGTCTCTTCTGCTTCCAGATGAATTTGAAGTATGTTTTCTCTACATCAAGAACTTCACAAACCAGGTTTCTGGAAGACAGCTAAAGGGTGAGACATGGCTCCATTCCATCATCATAGACAGGGCTTGTTGGAGCTACACCTCCAAGTGAGTCCCACAGAGGACCACTGCAGAGACCTGGTGAGCCCTGCCTTTATTGCTTCAAACTTGCTGAAACTCACTTGAGCTAAATAAGCTCTCTTTACCTGTTGCTGCTTTTCCTAGCAGTAGCTGAAGCCTTGGTGAGACCCATGTAACTATGCTGCACCCACTCACCATTGAGAGCCTTGTGGGGCTTTGACTTGCCCTTATCCTCATCAGATGCTTCTTGGTCTGTGGCAATCGTAGCTCTCAACAATGTGGAATTCACAATAAATACAAAACTATATAGGCATTGGTGAGCCAGCCCCCCCTGTAATGGATGGGATTGGCAGACCAAATTAAAAATAATTACAGAACTTTCATTAATTAGCCTGTGACCTATATGCTCCCATCCACATCTGGGAAGATACAAAGGCTCAGTACTTTGCTTTCTACCTGGTTTTACAGTTTCTTGGTTTCTATGGCAACCACACAGGAATTTAGTGCTCCGTATATGCTATAGGTGTGGGGGTTACAGCAAGAATGTGGTGCCCCTATTTCCTATACATGTGAGGTTTCGGGCTGATGGATTTATAGCTAAGCATGGACAAATAGTCTGTATTGTACTGCCCTAAAATGGGATTTGTCTTTTCTTTATCTTCTATGTGTTTGTGAAGTTCTGAAAGGCAGGTGAAGTTGTGAGGAATGGGGTAATTTAGACAAAGTTTCTTATATGTAAATACTTTAGGCCAGCGGTTCTCAGCCTGTGGGTCAAGAGACCAGTTGGGGTCGAATGACCAAAACACAGGGGTTGCCTAAAGCCATCAGAAAATACATATTTAAACCCATGCTATGCCATGGTGAAATGTTATTTATTGGAATTAGTAATAAGTATTTCTCAACATATAATTAAATATTGTTTTCGTGATTAATCACTATGTTTAAATTATATTTGAAGCCAGACGTGTTGGCGCACGCCCGTAATCCCAGCACTTGGGAGGCTGAACCAGGAGGATCGCTGCGAGTTCGAGACCAACCTGGGCTACAAAAGTGAGCTCAAGGCCAGCCTGAACTGCATAGCAAGACCCTATCTCAAAAAAGACAAAAAATTATGTTTGATTTGTAGCAATGAGAATACATAATGCATATCAGGCATTTACATTCCGAATCATAACTGTGGCAAAATTACAGTTTTGAAGCAGCCACCAAAATTATTTTTTGGTTTGGGGTCACTACAACATGAGGAACTCTATTGCGGGGTCACAGCATTAGAAAGGTTGAGAACCACTACTTTACGCACAGGCTAAACTAAATTGAATTCTGCCACAATCTCTTCTACTTCTAAAAGTGAATTGAGTATTGTGCTAAAGGCCATCCATTATGTTCCACCTTTTAGGTATATTTTTCTGTCTAAGACATATCATATCTATCTGAAGATGGCTGCTTATCCCTTATTTCATATTCAGTGTTATCCTTTAGCTCTATTGGATTGAACTGTCGAATCACGCTTCATGTTTGGGTCATTACCCAATTGTCCAGAGAGGGCCCTGCAATGACAATGACTAGCAGGGCAATTATTGGCCCTGTGATTCATATTATGAGAAAGCTTAACCTGGGGCTCCAGTTAAATAGGGAATCATACCATAAGTTGGGGCCATTATAGTAATTATATCATCCTTTTTTCTCTACAACATCACAGTCTAGTTTTTGTACCTTCTCTATCATGACCCCTGACTTCTTGACATAAAGAACAGCACTATGCATCGCAGGTTGCACAGTGTCCTCCTTGTTTAATGATCACTAAATTAAGTGCCCTTTTGTTTTGTAACAGTACTTCTTTCGGAGAATTGATCTGCTCATTTATCTGTTCTACCACAGGTTGAACCACAGCCACATTTTGTTCTATACTGTCAGCTATCCAGTGGGGTCACTGGAGACCAGTTTCTCCATGGACCATGATTCCTAGTCTGGTAGTCAAACTTGCTGTTACAGCTACCCCATCTAGAACTGGCACTAACACAGGAGTTTCCCTTCATATACATGTGTACCTTTCACGTATGAGTATCTCAGAGAATAGATGTCTGTCTTTCTGTTCCCCTTGGGTGATTTGTACTAAGGGAATGAATGTAGTTACAGACAAGGGTCCATCTCAGTTAAACTTTGTCTATGATCTACACACTTAAGTGACCCATTGGTGCCAAAAATCAAGAGGGATCTGGTAGGTTACTAATTTTTCCCTAATTTTTTCTTTGGTTCACAAAAAAACATTTTCCTTCATTGTTTTCAACATCAAGAGAGACAGTATCTCTTTCGCTTTTGAAGAGTATAAGCATTGGGTGGGTGTTATAGCCCTAGGGGGACTACAGCCTCATAAAAGGGTGGACTGGGCCATATACATATCCAGCATATTTGTACTGATGTAGGGCTAGACCAGTTTAACAAATAGTGGATTTCATTAAGCAAGTGATAGAAATCAGATTTAGCTCTTAGGCTACCCATCTCCATTTTGGGGGGATTGAGTGTTGTTCTGTGTGCAAAATCCATTTGAGTCCCTGGTGTGACAACCATGTACATCACTTTGTGTTCACCAAGTGATTAGGGAATTTCGGTCCTTATAAGGACTTCTTTGAAAACTATTTGAACTCGATTGTCTCACAATGTAGGTAATATACCTCTATTTCTTTAGTACAGTTCTCTCTCATAACCTTTGTGCACACATGCAGTCCCTGCTCCACTATGACCGGGTCCTAGTTTTTGTCTTATGTGCATGGGAATATGGATTGACTGCCTGACTTTGGAGACCTCACAGGCAGGGAAGGAATATTTTACTGGGTCAGCCCTTTCCTTCTAATACTCTGGATTCCATAATTTACATGTCAAGGGTGTATAGCTCAGTGGCAGAGCATTTGAGTGCATAATTTACATGTCAGGACAAGACATACCATAATCTGTTGAATACAAGGTATGTGCAAAGAGGCAAGCATGGCCTGTCTCTGTCTGATAGAGCCCACCTGTGGTTGCTTGAGAGCATAATTGCAGAAGTGTTCTGCTGGAGTTTCCTAGCTGACAGTAGTCGTTATTCATCCCATGGTAGATACCAAGAAGATTAGCATCACCTCAGAAAGCAAGTTCACTATGATGAGTTGGACAGAGTTATCTTTCATCTGAATTATTGAGACTGTTGAGGAGGACAGGCTCCTGGGTAGAGCAAGGCTGGTGCAGCTTCTCCTCTTTCACTCATGACTGATAAATCCAAGGCTTGAAACATATAACTTTAACACAGGTGGATGTACAGTCATGAACATCATATGGACCCTCCCATCTGGGCCTTCTCTTCGGCTTTTGATTACTACCTAGTCACGTCACCTGGTTTGAAAGTGTGTACAGGGTTATGAAGGGAGAGTGAGTTATGTTTTAATAAAGCTTTCTGTAGTCCCTTCAAGAATCTTTGCGAGGGCTCCAAGACTGTTGCAGGATGAGAATCCCAGTCTCTCACAGTCCCTATTATACCACTACCTAGGGTGCCAGTCTTCCAAAAACTATTTTAAAAGGAGTGAGCCCATCCTGATATGGTATGGAATGTGACCACAGTAGCGCCATGGAAACATAGATACCCACTCTGCACCTGTCTCCTGGCATGGTTTGGACAGGGTGCTCTTCAGGGTGCAGTTTTACCACTATACTTGCCATGAGCTTGTTGTCAGTAGGCAGTATGTAGCTTTTATTTTAGGTCCAAACACTAGAAAGGCTGTCAACTACTCTACCCATGAAAGCAGGCTCATTATCTGAGCCTACCATTATGGGGAACCATACCAGGGATGATATTCCATCAGTTATTTTACCATCTCACTGGAAGTCTTAATTGTGGAGGGTGAGGCCTCAACCTATCCTAAATAGGTGCAAATAAGCATGAACAAATACTTTTTGTTTCCAACCATTAACTTGACCTCAGCAAAGTTCGCTTTGACATCCTCAAAAGGGACGTTTCCCTGTCAATGGATGTCTGCCTAATGCTGTGAGTGAAAAATTGGATTACTATTAGCACAAGTCATATATTTGCTGGCCACTGAGATACACAATTCCAAAGCCTGGGCATGCAGAAATAGTGGCCAAGCTGCTTGGTCATAGCTGTTTTGGCCATATAGGTCTTTTCACATAGTTCCCAAATCAGGAAATGTCCCACGTGTTCAGAAAGACATACACTTTTTCATGACAAGTTTTTCCAACTATTCTTTCTAATGCCTCCCTTTAATTGGCCCACAATAGCTCAGTCCCAAAATATTTGGGTGGCTGAAGGAGTGATGCTACCTTAACATGTGTTTCAGCGGTGAGTCCCCAGCAGCAGCTTGTTTGACTGCTAGGTCAGTAGCCCTATTGCCTTAGCCTTTTTGATGTCCACGACAGTGCATCACTGCTACTTCATTGGGCCACCATACTTTGTGTAACAAGCTTAAAATCTCCTGGGAGTTTTTGATGTTTTTTTTTTACGTGTTGTAAGGAGGCCTCTTAACTTTTGGGCTGTAGTCCCTGGAGGCAGTGCTGTTGACAACCCATTCTTTCCACAGTCACAGTCCATTGCTCCTGTGCTCTCTACCCCATCTATTACCATATTACTTCCACCTACAAACAGGATGAAGTGGGCATCTCAGAGTGGTGTGCCCTACAGGTCAAATTTTGCAGAATAAATGGTTTCCACACAATCTTGATCTGGGAATTCCAATGGTCTTGGAAGGAAGGATGCACAATTAATGGTCTATGTAGTTTTAAGAGTTAGATGTGAGTCTTCAAGGAGGGCTGCCTGGTAGTGGGCCAGCCTAGCATCAGAAAGCCACTTTCCACCAGGGGCCCATAACAGTATTTCCACCACATGAAACACCAACATGCTGAACAGTCTTTGTACAGATAAGCCACAGGGTTCTTCCATGACCCTATGATCTGTGTTAAGATTCTCCTTGTAACTCCTTCTTTCTCATGAGCAAACACGTGAAAAGACTTAGTGATGTCTGGTAGGGTGATAACAGGAGCTGTCAAGAGTTCCTTTTCTATTCTTCAAATGCTTTTACTGTTCTGAATTCCAATCCAGTCAGAAGGCTATTGCCTTCCTTCAGGGATTTTTATAAGGGTTTAGCAACAACACTGGCAAAATTTGACACCCCCCCAAAAAAACCCACAAAACCCCAGCATTACCAGGAGCCCTCATAACTCCTTTTGGGTCCTTGGCTCCTCTAACCCTCAAATAGCTTGGGTGCAGGAGCTTGAGATGACATGGCTTTCCCCTGTCAGTGTGAACCCAAGGAATTTAACAGTATGAAAACATATTTGAGCCTTTCTCTTATAGGTGAAGTACCCCTTATCTTGCAATACCTCTATCAGCTTCTTTGTCCCCTCTTAACACAACTGCTGTGTTTCTAACTCACAAAAGATGTACATATGGCAGCAGAGGAAAGTTAAGATTGTTATTACCAAAAGGCACCAGAGTTTTGGTAAAGCTTTTCCAAAAATCGTTAGGTCAATGTTAAATTCTTGGGAAGTCATGTCCACAGGAATGGCACTTGTGTCCCCTCCCCCTACCTGAATTGTCTTGTAAAAGGAAACAAACTCTTGGGAAGCAGTTTTCATGAGTATGAAAACTCTGTTTTTTAAATCTAACACAGCATACAAGATCCAGTTAGTTAGAAGCAGACTTAAGCACCTTAAAATATAAAATGTGACCAGAGAACTGTTATTTCTTACCAACCATGGACATTTCAGTGGTTAATTCCCTATAGATTATTAACAAGCAACAGTTATACTTTTAAAGAGAACATTTGACGTTGATAGCTATATATAGCAGTGTAACATTACAGTCAGGATGAAATATCCTTTTTAGTTATACTTATCACATATGTTTTTGTTCATGTTGGCTTAACAAGAATATATATATATTTTAACCAATGACCAAATTGTTGGGGATATCATTAAGGAGATTACAGAGGTTTTCCAAAGGTTGGCCACTGCTCTAGGCACCAGTCAACTGTTGTGTCCAATATTCTCTCCCCATTTTAATGATCTTTTAAAATTATAAACCAATTTTGATATCAGTTAGATCTCAGGAGAAAGTATGTTTTAAAACTCAGATATTGATGTGTATGGAAGACGTCCTGCTTCACACAGCCAGCCAGACTAATCTCCTCATCCTCTGACTCCATCTACCCCTAAGGCTCTAGGCCATGCAAGAGAGACTTTGTGCTCCATGTGGCTCACCAGACCAAGTTCCTCATCCTCTTCTCCATTTGCCCCAGCACTGCTGTGCCATGTGGGAGAGAATCTGTGCTGCATGCAGCCAGCCAGACTAACCTACTCAACGTCTGACCTCATCATAAAAGGTACATCAAAGGGATGTAATCAGAGAAAACTTAAGTGTATTAAATGAAAAACCAACTCCCACTTATTATCTGCTGAGATACATAGAAATAAGGATTGCTTTAATTGTGTAAAATACAAACTCTTTAGATACAAAAGCTCGTCAACTGCTAAATGTCACTATACAATATTAGTGTTCCTAACTGTAATTCTGTCAATACAAAACTATAACTGCCTTAACCATATAATCTGCTTTGGGGAAGAACTACACTAAAGGTATAATTGCACCAAGTTCTATACCAAAAAGTCAGAGGACAGTGCTATAAACAATGGCAAAGACAAAAAGAAAAATTCAATCTCAGCCCTGAGGTCAACAAGAACAAATAAGGGAAACATTAACATAGAAGAAAATGAGAATCATACAGCTGAAATCTGTAAACTATTAGCATTTGAAGAAAAGAAATAATTGCAGAAAACTATAGAGTAAATCAGATCAGAAATAAGCTTTGAAATAAAGTAAGACATTTCTGAATTAATAGTGTCTGAAGTAAAGAGACAACTGCAGAAGAGTTGACAGGAAATCAGATCAGAAAAAAAAATTTGAAGCGAAAAAAGGATACCATAATGAAAAAACTAATAACTTTTGCTGAATAAGACACTGATAAAAAAAATTAGAGATTAGAAAAATGATAGACTCCTTGAATAAGAAATATAAGAAAGAAACAAATTGTATGAAGCAGACTCAAAGAGATATACAGTAACTTAAAACCTCAGTGAAAACCAGGCAAAGTGGTATGAATGAAAGTGAAGATAGAGTTTCAGATCTTGAAGACATAGTAGCAGCTAGTGAAAAGGTAAGAAAGGCTATCTTAAAAAGAATGAAGAAGGCTAGGTGTGGTGCCCCACTCCTGTAATCCCAGCACTCAGGAGACTGAGGCAGGAGGACTGGCGCAAGTTCGAGACCAGCCTCGGCTAGAAAAGTGAGCTCAAGACCAGCCTGAACTGCATAGTGAGACCCTGTCTCAAAAAAGACACACACACACACACACACACACACACACACACACACACACACACAGTGGAATTCCGGAAAACATAATTCAACATTTACAAGATGAAGAAAGATGAACAGTGTGAGATTAATAGCCATTAATGAGAGGAAGGAGCTAATATAAATGATATAAAAAGAATATGTACAGAAGTAATAGTAGGAAAAAATTGGCATACAGTAACTGAAGAATACAGAACTACGAAGAACATCAACCCAAATAAAAACACACCCAGAATATAATAGCCAAGATTCCAGAAATCAATCTCAAGAATAGCATACTAAAAGTCACTAGAGAACAGAAACAGATCACATTTGCAGGAAAAGCCATCAAAATAATGGTAGATTTCTCTTCAAAAACCATGAAGTCAAGAAGAGCATGGAGCAGAGTTCGTCAAGTCCTTCATGAAAACAAATTCCAGTTGACTTCTATACCTTGCAAAACTCTTTCCAGTTCGGTGGAGAAGTAAAATACTTTCATGATAAACAATAAATAATTCCATGATAACAAAGCCAACTCTACACAGACTGCTAAAAGATATTGTAGAAAGGGACCAAAATGACCAGAACTCCACTAAAGATAATGGAAAGAACCAACCCAATAGGGCAAACAGTTAAACACAGAGGATAAAGGGGTAACCAACAGCAGGTGAAAAGTATGCAAGCATAAATCAATACATCTCAATTGTAACCATCTATGTAAATGTTCTCTCTTCACCAATTAAAAGAAATAGAATGCCACAGTGGATTAGGATGCAAAATCCAACAATATTCTGTATACAAGAAGCACACTTAACTCGTAAAGAAATTCATAGGCTGAAAGTCAAAGGATGGAAAACAATACTACATGACCCAGCACTCAGGAAAAAAATAAAACAGGCATAGCAATCCTATTCTCAAACAGTTTCAACTTCAAACCAAGAATGATCAAACGAGCTAGAGAAGGCCACTACATGCAGGTTAGAGGAAAAATTCGAGAGGAAGACATGACACTCATGAATATATATACACCCAACACAAGAGCACCCACCTATATAAGACAAATCATAATGGACATGAAAACTCTAATATCCAATACCACAAACCTAATAGGAGACCTTAACACCCCCTTATCCCAAAGAGATAGGTCAAGGAGACAAAAAGCAAAGAGCAAACAGAATTGAATAAGTACTTGGAACTAGTGTACTTAATGTACAAACACAGAGTGTTACTTTGAATCACTTCTGAATACACATTTTTTTCAGCTGTACACAGGACATTTTCAAAAACAGACCACATACTAGTCATAGATCATGTTTACACATATGCAAGAAAACTCAAATTTGCAAGAATTATACCATGCATATTATCTGACCACAGTGCAATAAAACTGGAAAAAAAAAATGAAAAAAAGAAGCCAAAAAATCCAATAAACATATGGAAATTAAATAGCACCCTCCTCAGCAACCAATGGCTTACAGATGAAATTAAACAAGAAATTGAATAATATCTACAATTTAATGGAAAATCAAACACAAGTTATCAGAATTTATGGGTTGCAATGAAAGTACTTAAAGGGCAATTTATAGCTCTGAAGTCACAAATTAAGAAGAAAATGGAATGAAAAAAAAAAAAAATGAAACGGAACATATCGATACCCTAAAACTACAACTTGATCATCCAGAAAAGTAAGAGCAAATGAAAAAAACAATACAAAGTTTTACCGATTCAGAAAGCTGGGCATGCTGAGTTGGCAACTGAGACCAGGCTGGGTGGCATGCACCTGTAATCTTAGCACTGGGGAGGCTGAACATATAGGGATCACTAGGAGTGTGAACTACGTAGTGAGACCCAGTAATAATCACATAGAAAAATAAACAAACAATTAAATAAAAAAATAAACTCCATCAAGAGACTTGTAGATTTAATAAACAAATTCAGTAGCATAGTAAGATACAAATTTAACTCTCAAAAATCAATAGTATTTTATACGCAAAGAATCCACTGAAAGAGAATAAATGTAAATCATGTCTTTCACAATATTGAACGAAAGATGAAAAATTATAACTTAGTCTCACAATGGAAATAAAATATTTATATGGTGAAAACCTTAGTAGTGATAGAAAAAAGGTTAAGTAGGATTTGAGAAATTGAGAAGATATTCTTTCCTCCTGGATAAGAATAAACACCAATGTGAAAATGGCCTTATTCTCAAAATTGTTATTCAGATTCACTGCAATATTGATTAGAATACCATTAGTATTCCTCACTTAACTAGAGAAAACATTTCTAAAATTGATCTGGAACAGGAAGAGATTTAAAGCAGCAAAAGTAAACATGGACAACAAAGTAAACACAGGAAACACCACATTTCCTGATGTGAAATTATGGTAAAAAGCATCTCTGTTAAGATCAACATAGTACTGGCCTAAAAACAGACCCGAAGAACAATGGAACAGGTCACAAGATGGAGACGCAACTGTCAATGCACTCGGCTACCTTATCTTGACAAAAGGGGCAAACATGCTCATTAGAAAAATGATAAATGGTGCTAGAGAAATGGGCTTTCCGTACGCTGAAGATTAAAAATATACTCATGTCTATCATGAAGCCCAACACTACAGACATATTCAATAAAAGATTTGAATAATAAAATTCAAAAATAAATTTTGTGGAGGAGAAGCTACATAGAAATCTTAAACACATAGGCCTATCTGGAGAGTTTATGAACAAAAATCAGATTAAATGGGAGAAATTTCAAGAATTAAAACATGGGATCTCATTTTTAAATCTTTCTGAATATCAAAGGAAATGAAATACAGAAGGAAAAGAAAACCCACAAATTGTGAAAAACAATTCCCAAATCTCTCTGACAAAGGACAGATGTCTAGAACACATAAAGGGTTAAAAACATATCAACCCTTCAAAATTCAAAGATACAATGTTAAAATGAGCCTCTGAGATGACTGCATGATTCAGAAGTGAAATAAAACAGATGGCAAATAAAAATATAAAAAAATGCAAATTAAAACACTGCTGACATAGCAGCTAAGGCCAGAAAGAATTGCAAGCATTGAGAAGTTAGCCAATAATGAATAGGCAAAGAAGAAGTTAAGCTATCATTATTTCCAGATGACATGATAGTCTAGGGGGTGGGGAGATATCTTTGTGGCACATGTGCCTGTCCGGCAAGTGCAAGGTCGTGAGCTTGAACTCCATTCATGCCCAAAAAAAAAAAAAAAAAAAAAAAAAAAAAAAAAAAAAAAAAAAAAAAAAAAAAAAAAAAAAAAAAAAAAAAAAAAAAAAAAAAAAAAAAAAAAAAAAAAAAAAAAAAAAAAAAAAAAAAAAAAAAAAAAAAAAAAAAAAAAAAAAAAAAAAAAAAAAAAAAAAAAAAAAAAAAAAAAAAAAAAAAAAAAAAAAAAA
>PVJA010008866.1:0-36795 GCA_004027025.1 Myocastor coypus | reverse complement strand
CCTTGTTATATATTTTTTGGGTTTTTTACTCTTTAAATAATGAAAATTGCCGGGCGTGGTGGCACACGCCTATAATCCCAGCACTCGGGAGGCTGAGGCAGGAGAATCACTGTGAGTTCGAGACCAGCCTGGGCTGCAAAAGTGAGCTCAAGACCTGCCTGAACTGTACAGTGAGATCCTGTCTCCAAAACACAATAACAAAAGAAAGAAAGAAAGAAAGAAAGAAAGAAAGAAAGAAAGAAAGAAAATTCACATTTCCTAAGGTTTGCAATAATGGGGATATTTTAGCAGATTACTTAAAGTACTTTTCATTCCTAAAAACATTGATTCCAAATTTTACAGTTCTAAATTATTTAGTATGGAAGAACATTGATATTTTACAAACTAATACAAAAGCTTACAGTACAATCTAAAGACAGTGGAATTCGAATAATCACTTTATTTTAATATAAAATTTAAGTGGTGGCAGGCCTAATGTGTTTGCAAGTAGTACTGTACAGACTATGATATCTTCATCTTATTTTAGTTGTTTTGGCCAAACAAGGTCATAATGTGCCCCAAACTGTTCAGATCAACACAAAGTGATTTTCAGACTTCATGTGGTAATATTAATTGGTTAGATTCAGATTTTATATTAATTTCTCTGGTGTTCTGTATCATCCTTCACATGAGTTTAATTTGCTTGTTTTCAAAGATGATTCATATAAAGGAGAGTACACGATGGCCTCCTCCTCAAAACTATAGGGCAGATGTTTCTCATTGTAAAAGCAAAATTCAATTCCAAAAACAAAAGCAGAAATTCAACCATCCAACTTCACTTATCCACATATACTATTAAATTCTTTAAACTTTTACAGAACATAGAAGTACAGCAATGGAAGAATACTTCAATCTGGTAAAGAAAATAGCTAATCTGGCATAGAGAATATGCTTGTATTTTTCCAGGGAATGTTGGTCAACCTATTTGGGTAGCAGAGCATGCCAATGATCTGTATGAGCAAGGACAATATGGAGATGTTTACGGTACTGAGGCTTGATTCAACCTTGGGCCTATTGAGGGAACTGACAAAATTGAAATCTAGGTCTGAATAGCTGACAGAGTATACAGAGATAACTAAGTTGAAAGTACTCTTAAGAGAAAATGAAATTCAATAATACAAATTATGCATGTTAGTCATATATAAAAAATTCAATTCTTTCCAAATTTTTCTGATTAGACATCCCCACTGACAAAAAATCTGACTAGTCCAGTAATAATTGTAAATTTTGAAATATTCTCATACATTTACAGTAATTTAACTGGCCAAGAATATATTTAAGGGCACCCTGATTTTATAAGATGTTTGTGTGTTCTCTGCTTAAGTTTGTGCTTGCATGTCATTCCTTGAATGGCTGTTTGGGTTTTTATTTGAGCTTTGGGATATAGACTTGAAAATATGCTTTTTTCCACATTATTAGCTATTTTACTTGATTTTCAAATTGATGTACTTTTTAGGATTAGATAGAATCCCATTGCTGTATTGATTTTTATTTCTCAAATAACCAATGATGCAAAACATTTTTCATAAATAACCCAACATTTGTGAATAGAACTGAAAATATAATGAAAAATGTACTAACAAATAAAAGCCCAGGTCTTGATGGATGCACAGCAGAATTTTAGAAGAAGTTTACAGAAGGCTTAATGCTAACTCTTCTCAAAACCTTCAGTGAAATTAAAAGGGAAGCAATTATCCCTAGCTCTTTAGGGTAAATATCACTTTGATTTGAAAGCCAGACAAAGACACAATCAAAAGAGAAAAACAAGTCGACCTACCAAATGCATTTGGATGCAAAAACCAATAAACTATCAGTAAACTGGGTAAAACAAATAATCAAAGACCAATTTCTAAAATGGAAAGTGCTGTGGAATATTTTTTCATTTATTTTCTACTTGCAGTTTGTTTTTTTTTTTTTTTTTTTTTTTCATTTAGAAGTGTGTAGTCATCTCAGATGCCCTTGTTTTCTTTTTATGTATTTGGTACAGGGCTTCAGTATGCATCTCGGCCTTGTAGTGAACCTCCTGTTTTTAAATTCCTCAGTGCTAGGATACAGGCTTGACACCTGGACTCAGTTTCTGGCTCAACACACACCGACTATGGGGCTGGTACTGCATGTGGGACTGGGATTGAACCCTGATACTTCAATTGTCAAATTAGGGCATTAGTCCACTGAGCCATCTCACCAATCCACAGATGCCCATTTTTGGATTGGGTCTTTTAATTTTGGGGGCTCAATTTTTTATTTCTTTCTATAATTTAGATATAAAAATGCATTGTCTGCATGACTCTTTTTTCTGGGACTGGAGTTCAAATTCATGACCTTTCACTTGCCAGACAGGCACTTGTGCCACGGAGCTATCCCCTGAGCCCTTGTGTGATTGTTGATGATGATTTTCTTTTCCAAATTGGGTGGTTGTCTTTTCATTCAAGTGTTGATTTCTTTCTTTCTTTCTTTCTTTCTTTCTTCTTTGTCTTTTTGAGACAAGGTCTCCCTATGCAGCTCAGGATGGCCTTGAGCTCACTTTTGTAGCCCAGGCTGGTCTCAAACTCGCACTGATCCTTCTGCCTCAGCCTCCCAAGTGCTGGAATTACAAGTGTATGCCACCACGCCCAGCAAGTGTTGATTTCATTTGACATGCAGAAATTTCCCATTAAGGTAAGATTCTAGTCCTTGATTCCTTTTGGGAACCATATCACTATGGGACAGCAGGCAGCAAGCCATGTATTTATTGTGATAAGGGTCACTTTTCACCATCTAGTTGGCTGGCTCCAAGCAGGCATTGGTGATCTCTGCCACAGAAAGCTGTACATAGTAGGCTGTCTCAGTAGAGATGACAGGGAGATATGTGGCCAGAGGGAAGTGGATAAGGGGATAGGGCATCAGATTGGTCTGGAATTCTGTCAGATGGACATTCAGGGCTCCATCAAATCTGAGGGAAGCAGTGATTCAGGACACAATTTTACCTATCAACCTATTTAGGTTAGTTTAGGTGGAGCATTTAATATTGCGGTTTCTATGATAGATGTTATAGATGGCCTCATTGTCATCATGAAAGAATAATAAGAGTGTTCCAGCTGGCATGGGTAGGGAGGATGGAGCTGTAGAGCTCTACTACAGCTGTGGAAACCTATGGGCTGGGTAAGTGGAGATTTTGAGCTTTGATTTCTTGCCATAGTAGACAGAGATGTTCCATCAGCAGGGAAGTGAATCCAGAGCCAGTACCCCTGCAAAAGCTGTGGAAAACCAGGAAGATCTGCAGACCTATGCACTTTTGAAAGATGTCACTATGAACAGCCCACATTTAACTAGTAGGAGTTATGTACCTCAGCCTGAGGAACAGAATATCTATATAAATTACTTGGAATTTTTTTACATGGTTTACATTTTTTCCTCTTGGTTTTATTTTTATTTTTTTCCTATGTATTTATTAATTCACTTATTATAGGGTATCTCTATGCAGCTCAGATTTGTAGTGATCCTCCTTATCTTAGCGTCCCTACTGCTGGGAATACCGACATTCATCACCATGCCTTTTTTCACTGGCTGGCTCCACTCAGAGCCTGCACTATATGTGCTACCAAGTATTGAACCAGAGTAAATGTGTTTGGCATCCCGCCATTTTGATTGCCAAGCTATCTCTTCAACACCTGCCATGACTTTTTATTCTGTAATTTAAATTATGCTCCAATACTACTTTGCTCAAATCCTTCGTCCTTTAATCATTTTGGACATTTGGTTAGCTCCTATCTCCCTTTTCATGCCTTTTTTATCACAGGGATTGTTTTTGTGTCCCTTTTTTTCATAGCTTTCAGTCTTTCCTTACTTCTTAGAACTATGAAAATTTCTAAGCTCATCTGTATGCTGCCACTCTGATCCTACATCCTATGGCTTTTTGAAAGCTTGGTTTCTTTTAATGAAACATGGCATTAGAAATCAAGATCTAGATTTTATCTGATTTTTTAAAATTTTATTTTAAAGAGTAAAAATAGCAGAAACAATCATAGAAAAAGCAGTAACAAGTAAGAGTACATAAAATATAGAATTTCAAAACAAGAAAAATTTAACAATGGTTGCATTACATATTTTCTTCTCTTTTCTTTTTTAATGAGCTGAACATATTTATTGAGGGAAAGAAAGCTCCTGTCTGAAAAAAGGGACAGGAGGGGGATCCCGAGTGGGTGTCCCCCACATTACATAATTTCATCATCAAATAAGTATAGAAGATCTAGATATTAAATGGGATCATTGTTAATGGGGTGAAGTTCCTTCTTGTCTCAGCTGTTAGATCAACGAAAATATGAATATTTATATTAGTGTCTGTGTCTGTACAGACAAATAACGATTCCTGTAAAGAAATGTATCTCTACTGATGTAAACATATACAATAATATCATCAACTCTCTTCCTTTACCACAAGGATCATCATACTCTCATTTATTTATTGCTAAACTTCCACTCTATAAAAAATTATGACTCCTACAACAAGCTTTTTAAATTATAGTATACATATATAGATGTGTATCAGATGTTTTAAACAAATATAGATTTTACCTATTTTACCATCCATTTCCATAAAAAGATGAATGTAAACACCTTCCATAATGATGTGGCAAGGGATGATGCTCAATTAAGGGTCATAATCATGGGCATATTGAGAAGCTGTTGTAGTCCTAAGAATTACCACATCAATAGCATACATACTTTTGGGGAAATGTGCCAAAGTTTTCTTCTTTGTTAATAGTAGTACTTTATTTTTTATTCTCTTGGTTACTTTTTGCTAGTTGCTGAGGCAAATATCTGACGCTCAAAATGAAGGAAGGAAAGGTTTATTTAGCTCACAGTTACTAGAGGTTTCAGTTCATTCTTGACTGGCTCCAAGGCAGAGGCACATGGCAGACAGCAGCAGTTCATGGTGGTAGAACAGCAACAGTGGCGACAGAAGCAAAAGAACAACCAGGGAGCAGACAGCAACAGCATGAGTCTGTCTCTCTGTCTCTATTTTTAAATTGCATCAGGCTCTCTGCCTTAGCCTATCCACCTCATTCCACACCCATAATCCCAGAAGTACTTAAAACACATAATCCCAGGAATCATGGATCAAGTCTCAAACTCTAGATCTGTACTAAATCACATAATCCCAGTGACTAATGAGTCAAGTCTCAATCTATAGAAGTCCCCTCCCCATGACTGCATGAGGCTTTGAGGGGACAACTAGTCATAAATCATAACAGTTATATTAAGAATAAAGTCACATAATTAGAAAAACAAAGAATAAATTTCAAACGAATGCTAGCTATCAGAATTTTCATTATTTCTCCAACTTATTGACCTAGTTTAGCTTGCAATTTCTTTGAGGCACCTTATAACTTACAGTTTCATCAGTAAATAAATGAAACTATGTTTTAAAACAGACTATAATCTTCCTAACTAATGTGTGTGGCAGTTGCAGTAGAGTGTACCACCCTACAATGTTCCTGAGTTGGCTTTATTACTTGGAGTTTGGAGGATTTCTGATGGGCTAGTCTTATGTGCCTCCCACAGGGTATGAACTTCTCCATATAGAAAGATGCAATGAAGCCACCATCTCCTTTTGCACTGAAACGGTGGATCAATAGATGGAAGTGGATCTTTTGTAGAAATTGGGAAGCATCTAACACATGCTTACAAGATAAATTAAAGCAATATCTCAGCTGCTATCTATTGAGATGATAATGTGATTTTGTTTTCTATTCTATCCATATGGTGCATTATATTTCTGCATTTGCTTATGCTGAAACACACTTTTATCCCTAGGATGAGTCCTACCTAATCATGATATATAATCTTTTTGGAGATTTGCTCTGATCTATTCACTAGTATTTTATTGAGGATATTTGCATCTATGTTCATGAGAGAGACTGCCCTGAAATTGTCTTTTTTTGGTTGGATCTTTCTCTGGTTTGGGCATTAGTATACTACTTCAATCCATGAATCATTCTGGGAGTATTGCTTCCTTTTCAATTTTATTGAAGTTTGAATAGTATGGGAACTAAATCTCCATATTTCTTATAGAATTAATCTATGAATCCATCAGGCCCTGGGGTTTGTTTTATTTGTAAGCTTTTAATAACATTTGCAGTTTCACTGGCTGCTATTATTCAGAGTTTGTATGGCTTCTTTTTTTTTTTCTACAGAGAACCCACAGTTCAGTTTTATTCAAAGTAAAGAAAATCGGCAACTTTTGCTCAGACTAGAAGAAATTCAGCCATTGGTTTGGAATCTGTAACTCAAACTACACATGCAATGAGGACAATATTATACTAATACAATTGTTTTGTTGCTGCATTTGTCTATTGTTTGTCTAATATTAACAATTATAAACAGAGCAGTGCAACCAGTATTTGTAACAATCCTTATAGTGTTAGAATGTCAAGCACAACACTTCACTTCTCTTCACACCACTGGTTCTCCTTGTGTACCTGGGCTCCCTCCTCTTCAGTAAAGTCATTTTTGATATTAAAAGCCTTGCGAATCTCCTCAGGAGTTTTTCCCCTTGATCATATTGGCAACAGTCTTGCATGTAACATCAAGCAAACCTTTGATTTCTAGGTAGTTTGCTGCCAGAATAAGTTCAAAAAGGGTTCCTTGGTCAACTTTCAGGAATTCTTGGTCCCAAACAGGGATGTCATCTGTTTGCTTTTCTTTGTTCTCATCATCTTCAGGAGAAGGACGGTCATCCTTGTGATGGGTACACCAATGAATGACCTGTTTTAATATTGCTGCATTAACATTTGGTAGAGGAACTGGGTCATCATCTCCTTCATCATCCATTCCCAGATCTTCCAACGTGGTCTTGATTGTCACGGACTCTTTGGCAATTTCAACATTGACTTCAAATATCTCTCCATCAGAACTCTGCAACTTAATTGAAGGCATGGTTTGGTCTCTACTAGATTATGGGCCCGAGGCCGAGGAGAGCACAAAGACGTCCTCACCTACAGCAGAAATGCGGCGGTAGACGAAGCCACTCTGTATGGCTTCTTGATTCAGTTTTGGCATTTTGTACCTATATAGGAAGCTGTACATTTCTTTTGAGTGTTCCATCCTGTGAAAGTAAATATTTTCAAAGTAGCTATTGACGATTCTCTCAATTTCCACAAGATCTGTGGCAATTTTTCCCTTTTCATTTATTATTGCTTGATTTTGTGTTTTTTTCATTCCTCTTTTTGGGGAAGTTGGCTGGGGGTTTATCAATTTTGTTTCACGTTTCAAAGATCCAGCTTTCAGATTTATTAATTTGTTGTATAGTTCTCTTTTTTCTCAAAAGAATTAATTTCTACTGTATATTTATAATTTCACTTTTTTGGCTTTGAGCTTGGTTTGTTCTTAGTTTTCCAGAAGCTTGAATTACATCATTGGGGTATTTATTTATTCTCTCATTTATCATAATGTGTGGGTTTGCTGCTATAAATATCCCTACGAGAACTGCTTTCACTGTATCCCACAATTTCCCATAAGTTTTGTTGAATTTTTATTGAGTTGTAGATATTGTTTAATTTCTTGTTAAATTTCATCAGTAGTGCATTGCTTGGTTAAGAATGTGTTATTTCACTTCCATATGTTTATATGGTTTTTACAGTTTCTTTTGTTGTTAATTTCCAGTATAATTTTACTGAGGTCAGAATATTTCTAATTGGGATAATTTCTAATTTTTAGCATATGCTTAAACACTATGGATTAGTATGTGATCTATTTAAGAAAATGTCCCATGTGCAACTGAAAGAAATGTGTATTCACATGCTGTTGTGTATAACATACTATATATGTCCATTAAATTCATTTGTTCAAAGACGTGGTTCAATTTGGCTACTCTTTTGCTAATTTTTTGACCTGTTGCCTGCTTTGTCTTTTTAAGATAAGGGTTTCTTAATGTCTACTGTTAAGATAGTGATATTGATCATTAGATTTTTCATGCCTTTAAAAATTTGTCTTAGTTGTTGACACATGGAGATCCATTTTTACCATGCACCAAACTCAAAATTAATTAAAATTCTAAACATTAACACAAAAATCACTAAATTTCCCGGGAGACAAAGTAGAGGGAAATCTTGAAGACATAGGAGTAGGCAGATAGTTCATGAACAATAACCAGACTGTGTGGGATATACTCCAAGGAATCAAATACTAAGTTATCATCTTATTGAGAAGTTTCTGCATGTCAAAATAAATCACAAACAGATTAAAAAGACAACCCACAAATTGCAAAAAATTGTAACCATCAATCACTCAGAAAAAATGATTTATATCTAAATTATATAAAGAAGCAAAAAAATTTCTGCCATCCGTAATTAAAAGACTCAATCCAAAAATGGGTATCTGAGATAAATAAATACTTGTCAGAGGAAGAAATATGTAAAGTGGCAAAAAATGTCTGAAAAAATGTTCCAGAGCAGTTGCCATTTGACAAATTAAAATTAAAATTAAAAAAACATTCAGATACTGTCTTATCACAAAAAGAATGGTTATCACAAAGAAACCAACTAATAACAAATGCTGAAAATGGTATGGGGATAAGGGGACACTTCTCCACTGCTGGTGGGACTGTAGCCTACTGTAATCACTATGGAAATCAATGTGGAGACTCCTCAAAAAACTAGGACTAGAAATCTCATCCCATTGAGGCATTCTCCTTCTTAATATTTTCCCAAATGAAAACATCTTACCGTAGTGCTATATGTCACAGCCAAATCTTGGAAACAATGACAATGTCTCTCCCCTAAGGAAAGAATGAAAAATATGTGGTATTTTTATATAATTCAGTGCTACTTCACTACAAAGAAGACAAACTCAATGTCTTTATAGGTAAGGAAACGCAATTGGAGACTATACTCATAAATAATATAAATTGTATCCTACTATGTAAATTTTGTAATAAATGAAACCTAAAAGGTATAATAGATACGGTAAAACAGAAAGATTCTGAATTTAAGGATTAAACAATGCAGATGAGAGAAAGTGGAAAATATAGGAGAAAAAAGAGAAGAAGAAACATGCAAGTATATTTACAAGATGACTGAGATGATTGTGCTCATTACTTCCATAACTTTTTTCAAAAATACCAATTAATTTTCAGATTTTCAACTAGCCTTATTCTGCATGCTGATATCTGGTATCTCTGTAACCACACTGAGGACATTAGTGTGTGATACAGAACCTAGGGTTGAATATGTCTCATCTTGGTCTTCTAAATGCATACCATTTTTAATGTCTTACCAATTATTATACTCTCTTCACAACAAAGGCACAAGGGTAAGAATTAAACTTGAAAGTAATCATCGATATTCAATCATTTTCTCATACTTGCATAACTAGATATCTTAATCAAGAAATGAATTTAATGAGAATAATTGATTAATATTACAATCATTGTTAATTAGGCATTCCTATTTTGAAAATCTGTAGCATATGTTTTGTTGTACATTACCCAATTTCTGTCTTTTTCTATTTATTTTTCCTTATATTTGTATGCTTCAAAATAAAATAAAAGAAATTATATATATATATATGTATATATATATATATATATATATATATGTTTAATTTTATTTTACTTTATTCCTTTTGTGTATTTCCTGTGCAGTTTGATTTTTATTCATATGCCTACTCCATATCTTCAAGAATTTCACCTATTTTCTCCTCCAGGAGATTTAGTAATTTTGTTTTAAAGTTTAGATCTTTAATCTATCTTGAGTTTTTGGTTAGTACTTTGAAAAACCGGCTCTCCACATTCTGAAAACCAAGACAAATTTATTAAGGATATGAAAAATCTAATAATCAATATCACAATCTTAATGGAGGACATTAACACCTCCTTATTTAAAGAAGATTGGGTAAGCAGACTAAAAATTATTAAAGGAGTAGGAGAAATGAATCAAACTTTTGAGCAAATGCACATATACAGAGTATTCTGCCTGACATCTAAATGTACATTCTTTTCAGCTCCATAAAGCATGTTTTCTACAATATACCACGTGATAGTCCATAGATCATGCTTAAGTATATACAAAAATCCCCCAAATTATTTGATGTATATTGTCTGACGACAGTGAAAGGAACCTGGAAATTAATGACAAAAGCCCTATAAGCATATGAAAATTAAATACCACTCTCCTCATCAACCAGTTGGTTATAGATGATATTAAACAGTAAATTGAGCCGGGCGTGGTGGCACACGCCTATAATCCCAGCACTTGGGAGGCTGAAGCAGGAGGATTGGTGTGAGTTTGAAACCAGCCTGGGCTACAAAAGTGAGTTCAAGGCCAGCCTGAACTGCATAGTGAGACCCTGTTTCAAAAAAGCCAAAAATAAATAAATAAATAAATAAACAGTAAATTGAACAATATCTAGAATCCATTGAAAATTCAAATAAAACTTACCAGAATTTGTGTAATGCAATAAAAGCAGCTCTCAAAGAGAAATTTGTAATGGTCAGCTCACACATTAGAAAAATGGAAAGAATCAATAAATGTCCTAATGCTGGACCTCTAGTTTCTTGAAAAATAAGAGAAAACAAAGTCCAACGGGCAAAGATGGGAAGAAATATAATGATTAAAGAGAAATTAATGTAATTGAGATAAAGAATACAAAGAATTAATGAAACCAAAATCTAATTCTTTGAAAGGTTAAATAAAATTAGCAAACTCTTAGACTCCTTATAAAGAGGAAAGAAAAAAAAAAAAAAAACCTCAAATTAAGGAAATTAGGAGCAGGGCGTGGTGGCGCACACCTGTAATCCCAGCACTCAGGAGGCTGAGGCAGGAGGATAGGTGTGAGTTCGAGACCAGCCTGTGCTACAAAAGTGAGGTCAAGGCCAGCCTGAACTGCATAGCGAGACCCTGTCTCAAAAAGACAAAAAAAAAAAAAAAGAAAGAAAGAAATTAGGAAAGAAAAGGGTGAAATTATTACAGAACCTGTGGAATTTCAGAAGATCACCTGTAGTTATTTGGAAACTATTTTCTCTTAGTGGATGGAAGACACAGAAGAAATGTACAGCTTCCTAGATAGATACAAAATGTTAAAATATGAATCAAGGAGATAAAAACTCAGAATAACCTCATATCAGTCAATGAAATTGAAAATGCAATAACATAAATGCAGCAACAAAATCCAAGGTACTAATGCATTAGCAGCTGAATTCTATAGTAAATTCACAGAATATGCACCTCAAACCATTCAGTGCAATTAAAAAGGAAACAATACTCCCAAAATGATTCATGGATATAGCCTTATACTGATATGGAAACCAGGGAGTGATCCAATCAAAAAATAAGATGACACATCAATCTTTTTGCTCAACATAAATGGAAAATCCTTAATAAAATACAACCAAATAGAACACAGGAAATCATCAAGAAAATTATATACCATGAACTGAAGAACTAATCCCAGGATTATTCAACACAATCAAATCTATCAATGTAGTATACTACATTAATAGAGCAAAAATCAAAAGCCACATGATCATCTCAATAGATTCTGAAAAGGCTTTTGACAAATTCCAACCCTTATTATTTAACAAAGGTCTTAAGATAATTAGAATAAATGGCATTTACCTCAATCTGATAAAAGCCATCTGTGACAAATCAATAGCCAACATAATTCTAAATGGTCAAAAAATTGGAAGCTTATACTTGCACATCAGGTACAAGACAAGGATGTCCTCTATCACCACTACTATTCAATATAGTTCTGGAATCATTAGCTACAGCTATTAGGCAAAAGAGAGAAATTAAATGAATAAGAATAGGTAAAGAAATTAAAATATAATTATTTGTAGATGACATGATACTCCACTGGGAAGACCAACTATGGACTGAAACCTTGAGTAACTGTGAGGTAATAAACCTTTCCTTCCTTCATTTTGCGTGTCAGATATTTATCCCAGCAATGAGTAAAAAGTGACTAAGACAGTCAATATGTACCAGTTATACGAAAGATGATTTTTTAAATACAAATCCTGCTTTAACTTGCCCTTGATCACCCAGAGGAAAAGCTTAATTATGAGGCATAAAACAAAGAGTTAGATTAGTATGATGAGCTGTAAGAGGGTTAAATTGAAAGCTTCCAACATTTCCAGTTTCACCAGTAACCCAATGTAAATATGGAACATTGAACTATGTACACAACTACTTCCTCTCAGTTCAAAAAGAAGACATTTTTTCTTCCTTACCAATAACGACTAGAAAATTTATCGTCTACACCCTGTGTTCTGTATAACCACAATGATGACAACACTATGCAATGCAACAATTATTGCAAATGTACTACTAAAAGGTTTTGAAACTATTAGATTACTGTTTCTTACTAAAAGTAATAAAAAATTATATCAGTTATAATCATCATTGTAAGCTGACTCAATTAATGAATTAAAAGAAACAGACTAATAGAGTAGATTAAGAAACAGAATTCAACAATATCCCCATTATACAAAAAACATATGTAACTCAAACAGAAATTCACAGACTAAAAGTCAATGAGTGGTAAACAATTCTCCACTCCATAGCAAAACAGTAAACAGCAGTGATATCTATTCTGGTTGCTGAAAATATCAACCCAAAACCAAAAATTATTCAGAGGGATAAAGAAGGTCACTACACACTTGTTAAGGGAAAACTCCAGGAGGAAGGTATAACAATTTTAAATACTTATATGAACATTCTGACCTGCCTGTCAGATGTCCAGGTTCGCTCGCCTGAACATTCCGGCCTGCCAAACATCCCAGTCCGCTCACCTGAACATTCTGGCATGACCGCCAGACGTCCCAGTCCGCTCACCTGAACATTCCAGCTGGCCTGCCAGACACCTCCTGCCTACTTGCCTGAGGTCTCCAACCCACTTTACGTGAGTATTCTGGTCCTGCCCGCCATGTTAGACCTACTTCAGCCCACAGTGAAAGCAGCCGACCCAGAAGCTAGGCCCAACATGTGACTCAAATCTTCAGCCAGTTACAAGCATAGGCTATGCAGCATCAGGCCCAACACCTGAGTCAGACCTCAGGCTCATCACAAGCTTAGCCAACCCAGCAGCGAGGCCCCCCAGTCCTGCAGGTCACTGCTATACAGAATGATACAGACAAGGAGCAAAATGCAATCTCAGGTGCCGAACCCACCTGTAACAGATACAAGAGACACTACCCTACAAGAAAATGAGAATCATGCAGATGAAATCTCTGAACCCATAGCTTTTGAGGTAGACAAACAAGTGCAGAAACATATAGAGCAACTCAGATCAGGAATAACATATCAAGTAAAAAAAGAAATGCATGAAAGAATAGACACTGAAGTGGAAAAAACCCTGCAGAAAAGTATACAGGAATCCAGGACAGAAATAACCAGTAAAGTTAAAAAAGACATGTCTAAATTAATAGCATCTAAAGTAGAGGAACAACTACAGAAAGGTAGAGAGGAGAACAGAGCAGAAATAATCTCTGAATTAGAGTGAAAGAGGATAACTATAATGAGACTTTACTACTATTAAAGAAGATATTAATAAAAAGTTAGAGGAGAATGGAAAAATGACGGATTCCCTGGAGTGAACAATATAAGAAAGAAATAGATCGCATGAAACAGTTTGAAAGAGATATTCAAGAAAATAAAATCTCAATCACAAGCTGGCAAAATCGTATGAACCAAAGTGAAGAGAGAATATCAGATTTTGAAGACATGGTCACAGCTAGTGAAAAGAAAAGAAAAGAAGAAAAGAAAAGAAAGAAAAGATCTCTTAAAAACAACTAGAATGCAGGAAACAAATAACTCAACTTCAGCAAGATGATGCAAAAATGAACAACATGAGATTAATAGGAATCAACGAGAAAGAAGGAGTCAATACAAAGGATATAAAAAGAATATGGGCACAAGTAATAGCAGAACACTTTACAAATATGAAAACAACAATTGGATATACATATCACTGAAGCATACAGAACTCCAAATAACATCAACCCAACTAAAAACACATCCAGACATATCATAATCAAGTTTCCAGAAATCCACCAAAAGAATAATATACTAAAAGCTGCTAGAGGAAAGAAACAGATCACATTTAAAGGAAAACTCAACAGAACAGTAGCAGATTTCTCCTCACAAACCATGAAGTCAAGAAGAGCATGGAGCAGAGTGCTTCAAGTCCTCCATGAAAACAAATTTCAGCCCAGACTGCTATACCCGCAAAACTCTCTTCCAAGTATGAGGGAGAAGTGAAATGCTTTCAAAACAAGACAAAACTAAAGAATTTCATGCCGTCAAAAGCAACCCTACACAGTATACTAAAACATATTTTAGAGAGGAACCAAAATGACTCAAACTCAAGAACTGAGAACAGAAAGAGCCGACCAAATAGGCTACTCAATTAAACACAGGAGAAAAAGAGGTAAAAGGTAAACAGTAGTAAGTGAACATCATGTCAATCATAACTCAACATAGTTCAATTATAACCATCAATGTAAATGGACTCAATTCTCCAACTAAAAGAATTAGACTGGCAGAGTGGATAAGGAAGCAAAATACAACAATATGCTATATACAAGAAACACACTTAACTCATAAACTCAAAGACTAAAAGTGAAAGGATAGAAAACAGTACTACATGATCCAGCGCCTCAAAAAAAAAAGCAGGGGTAGCAATCCTGTTTGCAGAGAGTCTAAACTTCAAACCAAGACTGATCAAATGAAACAAAGAAGGCCACTACATATTCATTAGGGGAAAACTTCAAGATGAAGAGATGACACTCATAAATATGTATGCACCCAACACAGGAGCAGGAAGTTATATAAGACAAACCTTAATGGACAGGAAAAATCTAATACCCAACAACACAATCTTAACAGGAGACCTCAACACCCTCTTATCCGAAAAAGATAGATCAAGCAGACAAAAACTTGGCAAAGAAGTAGAAGAGCTGAACCAGAACTTGAAACAACTGGAATTGGTGGACATACACAGAGTATAATACCCAACCACTTCAGAATGCACATTTTTTTTCAGCTGTGCGTGGGACATTCTCTAAAATAGACCACATATTAGTACATAGGTCATGCTTAAGTATATACAAGAAAACAGAAATTATACCATGCATATTATCTGACCACAGTGCAATGAAATCGGAAATACATGACAACAGACACCACAGAACTGGAGAAATACATGGAAATTACACAACACTCTTTTCAACAACCAGTGGGTTAGAGATGAAATTAAACAAGAATTTAAACAATATCTTGAATTTAATGAAAATTCAAACACAACCTACTAGAATTTATGGGACTCAATAAAATCAGTTCTTAGAGGGAAATTTATAGCTCTGAACTCGCACAGGAAGAAAACAGAATGGGAACAAATAAATACTCCCCTAGAGCACCACAATCAACTAGAAATAGACGAGCAAACAAAATCGAAAGCCCAAAGATGGGAGGAAATTACAAAGATTAGAGCAGAAATTAATTAAATTGAGACAAAGAAAACAATACTAAGAATTAATGAATCCATAAGCTGGTTCTTTGAAAGATTAAATAAGATTAATAAGCCCCTATTTAACCTCATCAAAAAGAGGAAAGAAAGGACTCAAATTGAAGCAATAAAGAATGAAAAGGGTGAAATTACTACAGACTCAACAGAGATACAGAGGATCATAAATAGTTACTTTGAGAATCTTTACTTTCACAGAATTGAAGTCACAGATGAAATGGACAGATTCCTAGAAAAATACAAATTACCAAAACTGAATCAAGAAGATATTAGAACTCTCAGTAACCAAATAACAGCCAATGAAATACAAAATATAATAAAAAGCCTACCGACAAAAAAAAGTCTGGGACCTGAAGGATTCACCTCTGAATTCTACAAGATATTTAAAGAAGACATAACCCCAACACTCCTCAAACTCTTCAGTGAAATTGAAAAAGAAGCAAACTTTCAAAAATCATTCCTAGAGGCAAGTATTACACTTATACCAAAACTAGAGAGAGATGCAAATAAAAAAGAAAATGACAGGCCAATTTCTCTGATCAACATAGATGCAAAAATCCTCAATAAAATCCTCGCCAATAAAATACAACTAATCATCAAGAAGATTATACAACATGAACAGGTAGGATTCATCCCAGGGATTCAAGGATGGTTCAATATATGCAAATCTATAAATGCAGTACACTATATCAATAGAGCCAAGGCCAAAAATCACATGATCATCTCAAGTGATGCAGAAAAGGCCTTTGACAAAATCCAACACTCATTCATGTTCAAAGTCCTACAGAACACTGGAACAGAAGGCCTCTACCTCAACCTGATAAAAGCCATGTACAACAATCCAACAGCTAACATAATTCTAAATGGGGAGAAACTGTAGTCTTTTACTCTCGAATCTGGCACAAGAAAAGGATGTCCTCTATTACCACTCTTATTAAATATAGTTCTGGAGTTATTAGCTTCAGCCGTTAGACAAGAAAGAGAAATAAAAGGAATAAAAATAGGTAAAAAAGAAGTAAAACTTTCATTATTTGCAGATGACATGATAATCTACTTGAAAGACCCAAAGAACTCCACCATGAAGCTACTGGAATTAACACACAAATTCAGTAGCATAGCAGGTTACAAAGTCAACACACAAAAGTCAATAGAATTCCTCTACACAGGTAACAAACACACTGAGACAAAAATTAGAGAAACAGTACCTTTTATGATAGCACCAAAGAAAATGAAATACTTAGGAATCAACCTAACTAAGGAAGTAAAAGACCTTTTCAATGAAGACTACAGTACTCTGAAAAAAGAGATCTTAGAATATCTCAGAAAATGGAAAGAGATTCCCTGCTACTGGATAAGAAGAACTAACATTTTGAAGATGCTCATTCTCCCTAAATTGTTATACAGATTTAATGCAATTCTTATTCAAATACCATCAACATACCTTACAGACCTGGAAATATAATTCCTAAAATTTATTTGGAACCAAAAAAGACCCAGAATTGCAAAGACAATTCTGGGCAACAAATGTAAGGCTGGAGGCATTACAATTCCTGACCTAAAGCTATACTAGAAAGCTATAGTAATAAAATCAGCATGGTATTGGCCAAAGAATAGACCTGAGGATCAATGAAATAGATTAGAAGATGCAGAAGCAAATGAAATCTCATTCAGCCACCTTATTTTTGACAAATGGGGCCAAACACGCTTACTGGAAGATATCCTCTTTAACAAATGATGCTGTAAAAACTGGCTCTCTACATGCCGAAAACTAAAACTTGACCTAGTCTATCACCATGCAGTAAACTAAAGTCAAAATGGATTAAAGATCTAAATATTAAAATAGACATAAAATCTCCTGGAAGATAAAGTGGGAGAAAATCTTGAAGACATTGGAGCAGGCAAAATTTCATGGACAGAAATAAAATCGCACATTTAACACTCGAAAGCATCAACAAATGGGACCTCCTCTGGCTAATAAGTTTTTTCACATCAAAGAAAATTACCAACAGAGTGAAAAGACAACCCAAAAATTTCAAAAAAATTTTAACTTATAAATACTCAGACAAAGGTCTTCTATGTAGAATCAGCAAAGAACTAAAAACCATTAGAATTCCAAAATTCAAAGACCCAATCCAGAAATGGGCATCTGAGATGAACACACACTTCTCAGAGAAAGAAATTCAGCAAGCCTATAAATACATGAAGAAATGCTCTACATCATTAGCCATTCATGAAATGCAAATCAAAACAACACTTAGATACCATCTCTCCCCAGAAAGAATGACTATCATAAAAAAATCAACCAGCAACAAATGCTGGAGAGGCTGTGGGGAAAGAGGAAACCTTCTCCACTGCTGGTGGGAATGCAGATTTGTGCAACCATTATGGAAAGCAGTGTGAAGGATCCTTAAAAAACTAGAATTGTATGTTCTGTTCAATCCAGCTATCCCCCTACTGGGAATTTTCCTAGAAGAACTGAAAACATAATACCATAGCAATATCTGTGCACCTATGTTTATAGCAGCTCAATTATTAATAGCCAAATCTTGGAATCAATCAAAATGCCCATCATTTGAAGAATGGTTGAAAAAAATGTGGTATTTTTATACAATGAAATATTACTCAGCTATAAAGAATAAGCTGAAAGACTTCATGTATAATTCAATGTATATTCAACATATACTCAATAGTGAAATAAACCAGACCTACATGTGCAAATATCGTGTAGCCTCCCTAATATAAGACCTCTAAATTTTTTTCCTTCTTTACCAATATGAGTTGGAAGATGTGTCATGCCCACACCCTGTGCTCTGCATTACTATTATGAGGACAATATGCAGTGTGTCAACTGTTTTTTAAAAAAGTAATGTTTATTGAAAATGTTAATGTTTAATTTCTTCATAAATCTTATATACCTATATCTATTAATCTGAACTGATCCGATGATAAAAATATGTAATATAACCATTGTTAAATTTAAAATAAAGAAATAAATTTAAAAAATACTTATATGTACACAGTTTAAGATCATCTTCCTGCATAAGATAAATTTTAACAGGCATAAAAAAATCAAAGAAGCAATGATAAAATTGTAATGGGCAATTTTACCATGCCACTGTCATAGAGAAATAGATTTACTATGCAAAAAAATTATTTTGGAAATAAGAAAAGTAAACGAATCTTGCAACAAGATTGACTTGGTAGACCTATACAGGATGTCTTCCTCAGGAACAACAGGATAAATATTCTTCTCAGCTACATAAGTAACATTCTGCAAAATATAACCTGTACTAACACACAGAGTATTCTTGAGTAATTTGAAAGCACCTGAAATTGTGCCATGGATACAATCTAACCACAGTGAAATTAAACAGGAAATTATTGACAAAAGAATCTACATAAACACATGGAATAAAAGAAAAACCTCCTAAGCAAAAAATGTGTCATAATGAAATTAAAGTAGAAACTAAAAAATATTTATAATCAAACAAAAATGATACAACTTACTGAAATCTTTTGGGTACACTGAAAGCTGTCTTTACAGGAAAATTTATAATAGTCAATTCACGCATTATGAAAAAAGACCAGGCCCCCAAAAAATGATCTTATGATGCATCTGACGAGCCTAGAAAAAAGATCAACTGAAGACCAGAGCCCAAAGAATGCACAAAATTGTAGATAATAGAGAAAAATGTGACGGAATAGAGAAGAAAGCAATACAAAAATTGAAAGAATCTAAATGTTCGCTCTTTGAAATAATGTATAAAATTGATAAACTCTTCTCCATCCTTATTAAAAAAGATAAGAAAATAATTAATGTAAGAAGAAAAGGACAAAATAAATACAGATCTTTCAGAAATTCAAGGTATCATTAATGCCTACTTCCAAATATTTTCAAATTGGAGTAGATGGTCTGTATCTCAACCTGATGAAAGCCATCTATGAAATACCAACAGCCAACATCATAGTAAATGCACAAAAACTGAAAACCTTAACTTTAAAATCAGGAAAAAGACAAGCCTTTCCTAGTCTCTACTCCAGTTCAATATATTTCTGGAAACAGTCAGAGCATTTAGAAAACAGATAGAAATGAAAGGAATAAGGAATGGAAAAGACATGAAGCTATCATTTTTACAGATGACAAGAGTACTCTACATAGGGGAACATCAAAACTACAAGAGCCTTGTAGATGAAATCACCAAATTCACCAGTTTTACAGGATATGAAGTCAATATCCAAAAATCAGTAACATTTTTGTACACAAATAACATACACACTGAAAGAGATGTTAGGGAATCTGTGCCTTTCAAATAACATTCAAGCAATTGAAATATTTAGGAATCAATCTCATAATGGAAGTAAAGGATTTATACAGTGAAAATTATAGTACTCAGAAAAAAACAAAGGGAATTTGAGAAAATGGAAAGGTATTACATGAGTCCTGGAAAGGAAAGACCAACATTGTAAAACTGGCCATACTCCCAAAATTGTTACACTGATTCATAAAGATTAATTAAAATGCCATTAGCATATGTCACAGAACTATTCCTTGGTCTCCCCCCCCCAAAAAAAAAAAACCTGGAATATCAAAGCAATGCTAGGAAACAAAGGAAAGACAGAAGATATCACAATCCTTGCACTGAATTTATACTATAAAGTTCCTGTTATGCGATGAATGTCAGACTGTCTTAAGCTTCTTAATAAATGGTGCTGGAAAAACTGTCTTTTAACATGTCAAATGCTAAAATTACACTCTTGTCTAGCACCACGCACTAAACTACAGTCAAAATGGATCAAAGATTTAAATATTGAAAGAGAGGGCCTGAAAGATAGCTCAGTGGACTAACAACCTGCATAGGCAAGAACAGGGACTCGGGTTTGATCCCCAGTACCAATTAGTACTTTGGCTCTGCCCTTGGTCATACTGAGCTGGCCAATGAGACCAGACATGGTGGCACATACCTGACATCCCAGTACTGGGGAGCCTGAAAAGAGTAGGATCACTGAATCCAAGCAGAATAGTGAGACACTGTGCCAAACGCATTAAAACAGAAATTTGAAATCTGGAGGAAAGTGTAGATAGGAATCTCAAAAACATATGGATAGGTAGAGAGTTTATAAACAAACATGGGAAATACTTCAAATGATCAACACTTCTGATCTTTATAATGAAAGAAATACTAAGTGCTTCTAAAGAAGACACTGATGAAAATAGAGGAGAATAAAAAAATGATGGAAACTTTAGGAAAGTAATAGGATGTATGAATCAGATTCAAAGTGCTATACAGGAAATAAAAACCTCAATTACAAGCGGGTAAAACCATTTCAAGGAAAGTGAAATTAGACTTTGAGACCTTAAAGACACCATTGCAGATAGTAAAAAGTAAAGAAAAGCTCTCTTTTTTTTGTCTTTCTGAGACAGGGTCTTGTTATGCAGTTGAGGCTGGCCTTGAGCTCACTTTCGTAGCCCAGGCTGGTCTCGAACTCGCACCGATCCTCCTGCCTCAGCCTCCCGAGTGCTGGGATTACAGGCGTGCGCCACCACGCCCGGCAAGAAAAGCTCTCTTAAGAACAACTAGGATGCAGGAAAAAATAATTCATCACCTGCAAGGCAATGCAAACATGAGCAATTTGAGACTAATAGGCATCAATGAGAAAGAGGAAGTCAATATAAATAACATAAAAAAGAATATAGGCAGAAGTAATAGCAGAAAACTTCCTAAATAAGAAGAATCAATTTGACATTGAGCTAACCAAAGCATACGGAACTCCAAGTAACACCAACCCAATTTAAAGCACATTCAGACATACAATAATCAACATCCCAGAAATTCAGCATAGGAACAGTATACTAAAAATTGCTATAGAAAAGAAACAGATCACATTTAAAGGAAAACCAGTCAGAACAATGTCAAATTTCTCTTTTCAAAGCATCAAGTCAAGAAGAACATGAAGCAAAGTACTACAATCTTACAAGAAAACCAATTCCAACCCAGACTGATAAACAGGGTAAAATTATTTTTTAAGTATTTTGGAGAAGTGAAATACTTCCAGGACAAAGAACAACTAAAGAATCTCATGATGAGAGATCCAACCCTACAGTTTACTAAAAAGATATTTAGAGAGGGATTAAAATGATCACAACTCCATGAAGGAGAATGGAAAGAAGCCACTAAATAGGTCAAATATTAAACACAAGAAAAAGAGAAGTACACAACAGCAGTCTTTCAACTATTCTGTATACATCAGCAAAATATTTCCATCGGCATTTTCTACAAATAGACTTCTCTGGCATCCTATGGGTCATGATTCTGTCTGGGTCTACAAGGCAAATATCAAAGAAATAGCAGTAGGTCAGTCCCAGAAGGGACACCTGGCCATGAGTAAGCATCATGGACACTGTCTGTGTATACAGTATATTAGAATTTTTTGTGATATCCTATCCCCAAACTGTTAGAAATGCTGGTCATGTACTTGCCATTCCAGTATTTATGTTATGGTTTATTGTAAGTAATTCTTTACTATCATGGAAACTTTTTCTTAGTTGATACTTTTGTATGTATTAACTTATTCAAATTCTGTGTGGGTACTATGAATTGATTACAGATTCAAGCATATGATATACAACATCCTGGCCTTTAAATTGGACTCATGATTTGATTTAAATTTTGAAATATTGTTTTAAAATATTTAATTAATTTTTAATTAATGAGTAATTAATTTTTTGAATATTGCTTAATTATAATTTTTATGAGTCATACTGTATCTTTTACTTATGATCTACTTATAATGCATGGTATGATATTTTCTCCTACTATTAGAAAATTTAAAAAGAAAATATGCATATATATATATATATGCATATACATACACACGCAAGATAGGATTGATATAAAGCTACTTTCCCTTAGTTCATAAAAATAAAATTTTGTATTAATGTTTTGTAGACAAAATATCAGGTCTGCATGTTGTCCGTGAATAATTAACATGAAGACAACAATATGCATTGTATTAATTATTGTAACCATCCTACTTACTTGTTTTGAAAATGTTTCATTGCTATTTATCTCCTTTTTCTCACTAAAATGAATAATAATAAATAAACAAGAAATCAGCCAATTGTACATGGTTCTAGTGTAAATCCTGTAAATTTTGTCAGTTACAAAAGTTACATTTTCAGTTATGTAAGTCTTGTCTTAACCATGCAGTAGAAAAGTATAACTATGAAATATAAAAAGTAAAGACATATTAATATGCTGAGCTGTAAATGGCTTGATGCAGGAAGAAAAACTGATCTTTTAACCTAAAAGGACACTTGGACGAGTTTATGTTTTCTGAAACCAAAGAATGAATTTTAGGAATGAGATGGAGGCTTAGAACAGAATATTTATTGGAAAAGAAAGCTTCTGTCCAACAGGGGAGCAGAAAAGGAGCCCGAGTGGGCTGCCTGGGAAATTGTCTTTTTTAGGGGTCTTTATAGGGCAAAACCATGTGATAAGGCAGACCTAAGGTGAAACTAGGGGAACTTGCTTAGGTGTTCATGAGGTGGGACAAAATTATGGTTGACCAATGAGATTACAAGCAACATTGTACAGGTAAAATTGATTAAATTGGGAGCAAATTGGCAAGCAAGTCACGCAGCAAGCGGGCATAAATATGGAATAAGGGCTCTTTCCATTGGGGTTGAGTTTCTGACTCCTTTAGGCTCTTTTGGGCGGTCGACACTCATTTAACTTTAAGTGAGTGGGAGGCTGCATTTCTTTACTCTTTTGTTTTAAGGTCTGGCCCTCAGGTGGGGTACCTGTCTTTTGTAAAGCTGTATAGTTAAGTTGCTTTCCATATTTCCAGAGAGGGCCAGATCCTATCTGACTGCCTATAATATTTTTATCTAATTTGGCTGCCTACAACAAGCTCAAGTCGAGAACTTCTTACAATTGTCAGTTGTGCTGATAGCCTACTACTATTATGGGTTATTGGAGTATTTAAGTTCCTGAATTTAAGTTTCTACAATCTTTAGACTGGTTTCAAGTATGAAAAAGTCCCTTAACAACTTCTCCAAATACAGCTTGTCTAACTGCAGTGGAATACCCATCTCTAAAAAGCAAAAAAAAAAAAAAAAAAAAAAAAAGCAGGATATGTTGGGAGCCACAGGAAATCAATCAAATATCTTTAAATGGGAATTGGACCAGTGCCTAAAGCAAACAAGCTACTTCACTCCTGAGATGAACATTCTGCTTGGTTAAGGTCAGCTCTCAGTTTCTAGGCAACTTAGTGTCATCTGTAGCTAACTGCGCAAAAGTGTAAATAAAAGATAGATTTTTTTTTGTGGAAAAAAATGGAAGGCAAAAAATATATATGCATACACAAGAGAGTTAGGATAGACATCTACTTTCTCTTTGTTTAGTGAGAATAAAAGTTTGTACTAGTACTGTATTGTTTAGACATGTCCACATCTTGTCCTCTGAATAACTACTATGAAAACAATAATATACAATGTATTAATTATTGTAAACATCCCACTAACTTGTTTTGAAACTTTTTCATTGCTATTTTACCTTCTCTCATTAAAATGAATAAAAATCTATACAAAAAGAAGTCAGCCAATAACAAATGCTGAATGGGCTATTGGGAAAAAAGAACCTTTCTGCACTGTTTGTCGGAGTGCACACTGGCACTCCCATTATGGAAATCAGTATGGAGAGTCCTTAAAATACTAGGATGAGAGATACCATTCAAGCTTGCTGTTTCCCTCCTGGGTACTGTCCAAGAAGAACTGAAAACGTTATACCACACTGATATATGTGCACCCATGTTTGTAGCAGTAAAGTTTGTCCAAACTAACTGCTGGAAACAATCCAGATGACCATCAAATGAGGAATGGATAAAGAAGATGTGGTATTTTTACATAACAAGTGTTATTCAGTTATGAAGCAGGATAAATTTGAGCCTTTTGTCAGTAAATGGTCGCAACTAGAGAACATATTCTTTAGTAAAATAAATCAGACCTACATGTGCAAACATCACATTATCTCCTCAGTGTGAGAACCTGAAAGAAAGAAAAGTATTCTGAAATGTACAATAAATCCTGGAATAAGGGAATGAGATTATTCATCAGGTAAGCAATGTTGAATTGAGGACTACAAGAGGAGAGGTGAAAGAGGTTTATTGATGTGTGTAAGCAGGATGGTATAGACAACTGTACTATGCAATTTTACTGGTCTATAGAAAGAAGAAAATAGTACTTAATTTATTTTTTCTCCATTTTTCAATTGTTTGTGCTTTTTAAATTTCTTATACATTTCTTTCTTTTTTATCTTTCTTCTTCCAATTTTGCATGCATATATCTGGCAATATGAATAACTGGCTGGAAGATAACACTATGTATTGCAATAAACAGTGAAATTCATATTACTTTGTTAAGTGCAATTCTGTATTGCTTGTAATTTTTTGTTTTAATTTAAATTTGCACTCTCTTTAAAAAACACTATTATTAGCATATAAATTGGGTATTTTCTAAATACTAACTTGAGTATTTGATTCAGTAAAGCCAGAGTTATATTTGAATTTTCTTTAGGATTATTCTAGTAACAAACCGCATCCTAGCATAGCTACAAGAACGTGAATATATTGTGTGATTATATTTCTTTTTAATGCATACCCCCAAGTTTTTCAGACTTACCTCAGTAAAGCCTAGAGCTGGCAAACACAGCAAAGTGGGATTGTGTCCAAGTCATAAAGTATAAGTACTTCAGGATGTCATTTTATTCAAAACTAAAAAGGAGAAGTTAGTTAGGAAAAACATATTAAAGCTTTTCAAGTGTAAGTGTCAGTAGCCTTCAGGTAGTGCAACTACAGAAGTGCTGGATTGCTGAGCTGGAGGGACACAAAGCGTCATCTGCCCAGGAATAGCACCTCACAGAAAAACAGGAAATGGAGTATTTTTCTCTCTCCCTTATACTTTAAACTAAAACAGAAGCTTTTACATTTTCCCCATAAGGTGGTTAATTGAAAAGGCTGCTCCAATCCTAAAGAAAAACATTTTCTCTTTAGTTAAAACATGGTATTTTCTAAGATTTAGAATAATGAGGTTATTTATAAAGATTTCATACAGTTCTGTTGATTCCTAATAATGTTAATTGCCTGTTTTAGAGCCCTAAACTTATTTAGTGTAGGAAAACTTTGATATCTTACAAACAAATATAAAGGCTTAGAGTGCACTCTGAAGACAGATTCAAGCAGTCACTTAATTTTTACATCCCATTTAAATGGTGGCAATGCTAATGGTGGTCTCTGATAGGTTCTGGCCCTAGTATTGTTGTACACAACAAACTTAGATAGAAATATTATAGGCAGTCAGATAAGGCCAGGCCCTCCAGGACAGTATAGAAAGCAACTGACCATGCAGTTTTGCAAAAGACAGGCACCCCACCTGTGGGCCAGACCTTGAAAGAAAAGAGTAAAGAAATGCAGTCGCCCACTCACTTAAATTTAAGTATCAGGGGTTGATATTCTAAATGAGTACCATCATCCTAAAAGAGCCTAAAGGAGTCAGTAACTCAACCCCAATGGAAAGAGCCCTTATTCCATATTCATGCCCACTTGCTGCATGCGTGACTTGCTTCCCAACTTGCTCCCAATTTAATCAATTTTACCTGTACAATGTTGCTTGTAATCTCATTGGTCGACCATGACTTTGTCCCACCTCATGACCACCTAAGCAAGTTCCCCTAATTTCACCTTAGGTCCGCCTTATCACATGGTTTTGCCTTATAAGCCCCCTAAAAAAGACAATTTCCCAGGCAACCCACTCGGGGCCCTTTTCTGTTTTCTGTTCCCCTCTTGGACAGAAGCTTTCTTTTCCAATAAATTTTCTATTCTAAATCTCTGTCTCTGTCCTAAAATTCATTCTTCAGTTTTAGAGAACACGAACTCGTCCACGTGTCCTTTCAGGTTAAAAGATCAGTTTTTCTTCTTGCACCAGTATGAATTGCTGAATCATTATGGTGGTCATCTAATATGACTGAAGCCCTTAAAATAACAGCTTATCTTCCCAAAAACACTTCCCCTTCTCCAACTCAGCCCAAGGTGTAATTTTCTTCCACCTGTCCCGCCAAGGGAAGGCCCCAATCAGCTCCTCAGGTAAATCTAAACGTCTTCCTCAGACCCTGCCCCTGGCAAAAGGCCATAAAAGCCCCAGTCTCCCTTTGTTCCAATCCACGGAATTATTTATCTTCCCCGAATTCTCTCCGTGTCCTCCAAGAAAATAAAGCCCTTTCCCCTTTTTTCTTCTGCCTGTTTCTCTGCTGTGACACCATGGAAAACCTATCATTTGGTGCTGTGACCTGAAGCAGTGAGTAGCGTGGCTCCCAGGGCATCCGCTGCCCTGGTCTCCAGCTCCCTCACTGAACCGCCTGCTGCTTTTGCCTCTGCCACCTGCCATTGTCAGCTCGCATCCAACACCGGTCAATTATTCACACAGGTGAGCCCCAAAGCTCGTCTCGGGGAATTCTGTCTCATATTTTCCTCTTGTCACGAAAATAGTGAGCTCACGTCGGGCTCCCCATTTGTCTTCCTCGGCCATCTGGCCCCCGGCTCCCAGGTTTTCCTAGTGACTACTGATAAAGTGTGTGTTTGCCCTCTCTCATACTCACTCCAGCATAAAAAGTGATGGCTTTTTCGTGGGAAGTGATGTCAGCCTTTGCCCTAATCTTTGGCTCACCTTTTAATTCGGTCACTTTGGGAAACATTCCTTCTCACCCACCAGAACACACTCTGCTGGGCTGTCTCTTAAACAGTCTCAGTGCTCTTCGACTTTAAAACAATCTCAAATCTAAAAGATTAATTTTCTGTCAAACAGCTTGGCCACAATATCAGCTAGATAGTAAAACCTAGTGACCTACAAAAACTTTTCATCCACTAATTTTAAAACAAAACAAAACAAAACTTCTCTCAGCACGTTGGCAAATGGCAGGATCTTCTGTATTGGGGCTTTTTTTCTCTTTGAGGATGCATCCTTCTCTCCTTTCTCCCTCCATCTCTCAGTGTCTCTCCATAGTCTCTTAAATCAAGGACACATAAGATTGCCCTTCACAGTGATCCCCAAAACCCTACCCTTGCAGCCCCACCCTCCAGCCATGGGTCTAGGCATAGCTGCTGCTCCTTAATTCACCCTCTAACCTCATTATCTTTCAGGAATTATAGTGATGCCTTATACTCTCTTTGCTCCTTCTCTTGCTTCCTCTCAGTTGCCAGTTGGCCTACATTCCTCGCATTCCTTGCCAGCCCCCAACAATTTACAATCCAATCAGTGTTTTTCTTCCAAAATCTCACTCTAAAACAAAACTAGTAACCCATCTTTTCCCAAAGTGTGTGCCCCTCCCTCTGCTATGCATCAAGCTCAATGTAACAGCACTTGGAGCCTGTGAGCCTGGGAGCACACTGCCTTTTCCAGTGCAGCCTGACGCTTAGCTTTTCTCCTCCCTCCCCCTCCCCCTCCCGGCCCCTGCCAGTCACCTCTGCAGGCAGTCTCCCGCTTGCTTGCAGGACTCACACCTTTCCAGTGTTCCTCTATTATGCTGTGCCTAATCTTTACACTCTGCTCAGTTTGCTTGCTCTCACTGAAACCTGATACACTATTTAAACAAACTTAATACTTATATTAAGGATAAATGAGAGGTTTTTACCTTTTTCCAACTTCTTCTAAGAGATCTCTGCTAATTACTTTAAAAAGTTATGAAGAGAGACTAGTTTTAACTTAAAAAAAAACTTTAGAAAGATCATCATAATTTATCCTGATCAAAAGTATATTTGAGTGCAGTCTCTTTTTATAAAGATTTCTGTGTGCCCTGTATGTATTTACTTGTTTTTGTCATTCTGTAAAAAGTTGTTCCTTTTTTATTTGAGCTCTAAAATATAGACTTAAAAGCATGCTCTCTCCTGAGTTACTAGCTGGTCTATATAATGTCAAAATTAATTCATGATTAAATAACCATTAAAATAAAAATTATTGTTTTTGGACAGAGCTCTCCATTGACAAATAGAGGGTGCCAACCTTTGTTCCTCAATAGAGACCCCTCAATAATCTCCTTAAGAAAGACAGCCCAATAATTTGGTCACTGGTTAAAAGGCAAAGTTTTTTCAAAAATTAAATAAGGTTCTCTCACAGAAGATGCTCAATGTATTATACATATTCATGCATTCCAAACTACTGTATGTTACAATGTAAATTGTCTTTCAGATTTAAACATATGCCTTTCTCTTAACGCTCCGGGTATTTATAAGAAGAGGTTCTTGTCAAGCCAACATAATATCATCAGCTAAATAATACTTTTTTTTTCTTTCTCTCTCTCTTTTTTTTTGTCTTTTTGAGACATGCTCTCATTGTGCAATTTAGGCTGGCCTTGAGCTCATTGTTTTGGCCCAGGCTGGTCTCGAACTTACACTGATCCTAAGTGCTGGGATTATAGGTGTGTACCACCAAATAATAAGTTTTAAACTTAGATTTATGTAATACATTTCCTGTGTATGTGCCATTACATTTAGAGATGCAGGTTCCCATCAAGTCAACATGAGGTTATCAGCCAAATAATAATTTTCAATCTGAAATGTATGTGATATATACCCTGTGTACATTTAGAGATGCTAAATCAAAATGAAGATTTTGTATGACTGTTAAGCTACATTGCTATGTATGACTATTGATGTCAAATATCCATGAAATTATATAACTGTTGTCCATTAACATTCTAAGGGATTTAACTACTAAAATGTCCATGGTTGATAAGAAATAATAGTTCTCTGGTATTTAAAAGTAATTGATACTAAGATAAAATTCTAATAATCAAGGATATTACTCCAAACTAAATATGTTAATATAGACACAGATTTTCCGAAAAGAAATTGTTATTAATTCCTATTTTATATCTCTATTTGTTCCTAACATTCATGCCAAGCTAAAAAGACAGATCTCAGCCCTCAAATTCCACAGAACTTACTTAATCTATGTTTCCATGTCTTCAATAATAGATACCAAAATTAACTGTACGTGCAGCCAACTTTTGGCTGCGACACTCAGGACTCCCATCAAAGAAGGCCCTTCACAAGGTGATGTTGAGCCTAAACAATGCTGCCAACCAAGCCGAGTGCAGTGAAGGACACTGTGCACGAGCCTGCCCCAACTTATAGTCATCACTAGGACATCTATAAGCTGGAGTCACTGGGAATACAAATGCCCTGTCTGCCAGAGAGCGAGTAAGTCATCCAATCCTTGATCACACAGAAAATCTCACTACAGCCAGATCCATACACTTGACCTGCTTGGTCTTGCCCCTGAAGAGCAACAATAGAGCTTTAGTTCCATGGCTTACATCGAGGCACTTTTGTCAAGAGTCCCGAGTCTCGCTAGACATCTCAGGTAAAAAACTCTTTTCTTGCTGACACAGAAACCACATATAGTGTTCCTCCTGAGTTCTAAGTCATCATATTAGTTCTACAGTCTCCATAGGGGGTGTTTATGGCTGAACTACATGACTCCTTCAGACAGGCCCTTTCCTTGCTGACTTCAGACACTGTTCTTCACTCATAATTTCCTTGTGATCTCAACATGTCCCCTACCTCTCATGGTGGGAGAACTCCTCCAAATCCATCACTTCTCTCTCACCTCTCTCTGTCTCCACAGTATATATCCTACAAACCCAACCTTGATATACAGCCAGCTCCTACCTACCTCTTCCCTTGTTGATCATATACTCTGAGACACTTCCAGTTCTACTTGTGCCACATATGCTATTCTTAAACTAGTGTGCCTCAAAGATCCTACAGTATTTTTCTACATTCTCCAATACCTAAGAACTTCGAAACATCAAGAGACTCAAGCCCATCATTCTTTGCCTACTTACTAATAGTTTTCTTAAAACTGCTCACTCACTATATAATAACGTCATTCTTTTTGTACTCAATCCCAATGGCTCCTATTATTTAGCCATTCAAAATCTCAGATTTGGGCCGGCGAGATGACTCAGTGTCTAAAGCACCTGCTTAGGAAAGTTTAGGCAACCGCAGGGACCGCGGTTCGATTCCTAACAACACATGCTGCGCCAGCCCCACCCTCAGGGCAGGCTGAGCCAGCCATAACACAAATAAATAAATAAGATTTACATAAAAAATAAAATAAAATAAATTTTAAAAAATCTCAGAATTATTAATGATGTGGTTACTCCTATTCACCTCACCAACAGAGGTTGGTGCCAAACTTCTGTACTATGCTCTCTCATATCGCCCCTTCCACTGCTCACTTTACTGTCCTAGACCTTAAAGATATCTTCTTCACCATTCCCTTGCACCCAGATTGCCAGGACCCTTTTTGCCTTCTCATGGACTGATCCAGACACTCCAATCTCATCAGCTCACATAGACAGTCCTGCCTCAAGGGTTCAGAAATAGTCCTCACTTCCTTAGCAAAGCCCCTGCTGCTGACCTCGAGATCCTTGATTTCTAGCCCAGCCACTCCTTCAATATATCAATGACCTCCTCCTTTGCTACCCCTCTCATGCCCTGGCCCTAAACCACATAGCCACTCCTCTCAATTTTCTGTAAGTATGAGGTTACAGGGTCTCTTACTGCAAAGCTCAGATAGCTTCATCAAAAGTAAAATATCTAAGATTCACCCTCACTTCCACTACTGGTATAGTCACTGCTACCCACAAAGCCCTTTATCGTGACCTTCAGGTGCCCACCACACAACAACAGATTCCTTCATTTGGCTAATTTCTTCTCCCTCTGCGTTCCCAAATTGCTTCCCTAGCACAACCTCTCTATAAAACATCAAAATGTTCCTAGTTAGAACTCTTTGACCTATACATTTCTCCTTTCACAAGCTGCAATAAGCCCTCCTTAGCACCCCAGCTCTCACTTTACCCAACCCAACTCAACCTTTACCTACCTTTTACCCATATACTTCTCTTCAGGGTCACAATACAGTGAGCATTTTATGATATAAAAAGAAAGCACCTTTTCAGGCAGTAGCCTACCTTTCTAAACAACAATAGACAATATAGTTGACAGATAGATTCCATGTCTCCACACAAAGCAGTTGCCACACTATATAACAAATACACTTAATGTTCATAGTGGATAGTTCTATCACTATTTCCACCTATAGCCCTCTCAATCTCACCACCTTCTTCTATACCTCTAATGAGGTGCCTCAATACAGTTGTGGCAAGGTCCTACAGGTAACCCTGACTCCCTTTCCTCACACTGATATTAAATAAACAAAAATAGATACTGCTCTTCAACATAGTCATAGTAAGGTGACACAGTCAGATCATAGCCCCCCTTTTGCTTCCCTTCCTGTGTCCTTTAATCATGACGACATGTACTCATAACATGCTTTTTAAACTGTTCAAGAATTCTTTAATGTCCGATGCAAGCCATCACTAATTATAAACTTCTGATCCTAGCTGAGACACCTGGCACTAACCTCTACTTGGGCATGAACTGTCATCCTGTCAACTCCCCTCATCCCCAAGACGATGCCCCAGTTCAGCAGGAAGCAGTCTAAGAGACACATCACCCCTTGTATAACAACCAAAAGATGGTAATGATAGGTTCTGGCCCTAGTATGAAATGCTGAATCATTATGGTGGTCGTCTAATATGGCTCAAGCCCTTAAAATAGCTTATCTTCCCAAAGACCACCTTCCCCCTTCTCTAACTCAGCCCAGGGTGTAATTTCATTTCCCGTGGCCTGCCACCCCTGGGAAGGCCCCAATCATCTCCTCAGGTATATATAAACATCTTCCTCAAACCTCACCCCTGGTAAAGGCCATAAAAGCCACTTTTTCCATTTGTTCCAATTCAGAGAATTCCTTATCTTCCTGAATTCTCTCCATGTCATCCAAGAAAATAAAGCCCCTTTCCCTTTTCCCACTTCCTGTTTCTCTGCTGTGACACCATGGGAAACTTACCATTCTCCAAAGATGTATAAGATAACTTCTTCATATTTTGGCTAACTTAACCAACATATATATATATATATATATATATATATATATATATATATATATATATGCTTGAAAATATATATATATATATATATATATATATATATATATATATATATATATATATATATATATATATATATATATATATTTGAAAATATATATATATATATATATATATGCTTGAAACTATATATATATATATATATATATATATATATATATATATATATGCTTGAAACTGTTCAGGTAAACTCAAAGTGATGTTTGGACTTTATTTGGTAATATCCATTGGTTAGATTCATATTTTGGATTAATTTATCTGCTGTTAAGATCCTTGAGATAAGTTAAATTAATTTACTTGCTTTTGCAAATGGTTTGTATAAAAGAAGATACATGATGGCTTCTTCCAAAATATAGGACAGAGGTTTCTCTCTGCAAAATCAAAATTCAATTCCAGAAACAAAAGAGAAAATCCATCCTTCTCATTTCACTTTTTAACCTATAGTATTAAATTACTTAAAATTTTACAAAAGTTGGAAGTATAGCAATGGAATAACACTTTGTTCAGGTAAAGAAAAATGGTAATCTGGCATAGAGAATATGTGTGTGTTTTTCGAGAGAATGATGAACATCCTGTTGGAGCAGCAGAGTGTACTATCAGGTTGTACCATGAAGCCAGATCTGGAGAAGGTGACAGTAATGAGACTGCGTTCAACCTGGGGCTTATGAAAGAAACTCATAAAATAGAAATCTCGGTCTAAATAAGCATTAGAGACACACAGATTCTTTCATCTTTCTTAGGAGCTGCTTGATTGCACCTTTATTGGGCTTCTTTCCACCCAGTAGCCCAGCAGCTCAGGCTATCAATGGTAACAGAGTCCACAAGCATACCGGCCATAGTTGCAGAGCGGGTTTCCGCAGACAAAATTGAAGATGCTCCTGCTCCTTCTACCTCTTCAGATAAGGTGGAAAGTCTGAATGTGGATAATGAAGCTAAGAAGCTGTTAGGGTTAAGACAGAAACCTCTGGTGATGGGGGTTATTCCTGTGGCTGTCCATGCATTAGAAGAAGCAGCCAGTCTCCTAGGTAAGAAGCAAGGAGAAATAGCTAATAAGTGTGGAGAAGCCTTCTGTTTCTATGGGAAATCACGTTTGGGGCTAGGAAGAAAGGAGGATGGTATGCTGGGAGATGCCTTGTAAGGTGTGCATGTGGAAGAGGAAAGCAAAAAAAAAAGATGAATTTCTAGTAGAAAATAATGATAACAGATGAAACTGAAGGCTCAGAGAGGAGGATAAAGAAAATGACAAGGCAGAAGAAATACCAAATGAATTCATTCTTTTTTTTTCTTGTTTCAGAACCTTTGTTTGTTTATTCACTCATTTTTTATGGCCATCTCAGCCCGCCCCAAGGGCAGGACTGTCGCAGCATGCGGTGCCAGGGATCGAACCGTGGTCCCTGAAGCTGCCCAAGCTCCCAAGCAGGTGCTTTAGACCACTGAGCCATCCCGCCTGGCCAATGAACTCATTCTTGAAAAGTCTATTCAAGAGAGCGAAGACGAAGACATTGGGATCCTAGAGCTTGCCTTGTATATGCTGGATTTAGCAAAGATCATTTGTAAAGGCCAACAAGAGGCCAAGCTTTGCGCTGCACAGGCACATCTTAAACTTGGAGAAGTTAGTGTTGAATCTGAGAATTATGTCCAAGCTTTGGAGGAGTTTCTGTCGTACACTGACACTGTAGGTACAGTATTTGGAAGCACAGGACCATCTCCTCACAGAACCTCATTATCATCTCGGCTTCGCCTATGGATACAACTGTCAGTATGATGAGGCAGTGGTACAGTTTAACTAATCTATTGAAGCCATTGAGAAGTGGATAGCTGTACTAAAGGAACAGATGAGGAGGCTGAAGGATTATCTACTGAATATCACAAAGAAATTGAGGAATTGAAGAAACTACTACCTGAAATCAGAGAGAAGATAAAAGATGCAAAGTAATCCAAGCGTAGTGGAAATGTAGCTGCATTGGCACTCAGAGCTACTCTGGAGGAGAGTTCTACTTCAGGTTTCACTCCTAGTGGAGGAGGCTCTTCAGGATCCATGATTGCCAGTAGAAGAAAAACAGGGTGAGAGTCCCTGCAAAGATGATGCAAAGAAAGCCAAGCAAGAGCCAGAAGTCAATGGAGGCAGTGGGGATGGAGTCCCCAGTGGAAATGGAGTTTGAAAAAACATGGAGGAGGAGGCTGAAAACAGACCAACAGCTGCACTGCAGCAGACAGCACAGTGGACATGGGAGCTGCTATTGAGACAACTGTGTGTTGAGAGTGGCAATAGATGCTTAATCCCAGGGGAAAAGCGTTTTTGTATGTAATGTAGTTTTTCACTGTTGGGGGTTCTTTTTGTACAACTTCAGTAAAGATGTTAAAAAGGAAAAGAGGAAAAAAAACACAAAAGTACAAATTATGCACATTAATAATAGATAGAAGATTCTATTCATTACAAATCTGTCAGTTAATACATTTTCACTAATTGACAAATAACAAAAACTGATTAGTCTACTTTTTCTTTAAATTAATGTTTCTGTCTTTATTTTATTGGTGTAAGGTCCTCATAATCCACTGTGACTCATAGTGATCCTCCTGTTCCAGCTTCCCCAGTTCTGGGATTATGGGCATGCGCCTGCTTTTTGGGCTGCTACCTCTCACCTGGGTTTCTAGAACCAGCACACTATGCAGTACCAAGTGATTGAACACAGATCATTGAGCTTGTCAGGCAGGCTTACAACACTGAGCTATCAGTGCAGCCACCTACTAATCTACTTCTAATACCAAATTTCTAGATATTGTAATAGAGTTTCTATAGCTCAAATTAGTCAAGAATATATCAGAGTGCCCTCTGATTTTGGAAAGGTATTTGTATACTCTGTATATATGTTTATGTGTTTGTGAGTCATTCTGTGAATAGCTGTTTCTCTTTATTTGAGCTTTGGGATATAGCATTAAAAGCATACTTTATCCTAAACTATCATCTGGTAAAATTAATAGTAAAATAGTTTTACTCACAGGTCTTGAGTGAATTATGTTCATTAACAAAAAATTGTTAATGTAGGGAGAGATTACTTCACAACACTCCAATTGCTGGACAGAAGGGTTGCTAACCATAGTTCATTAATAAGGAGACCCCAACAATCTCCATAGTCTCTTGAAAGATACCTCATATTAATTTGGCCATTGTTAAAGATTTTCAGAGAAAAATGCAATAAGATTTTTTCATAATTGATGCTCTGGGCATGAAACTAAATTAAGAAACAAAGATTTTCATATCTGTATGCTAATTTGTTATTGTTAATCTCATTGTGTATTAAATGTATTCATGATTAAAGATGTACATATCTGCCAAAATGTAAAGCAAAGATGGCCTATTGTAGCAAGACATTTTCTCAGACTTAGTCTGCTACCTTTAACAAAAATTTGTATTGTACATCCCTTTAAGAATGAAAAATTAGGTAAAAGTTTTATGTATTAGATACTAATCATTGATCAAAGGGTCGTGCTATGTCAATATGAAAATTTAAATATATCACAAAATATAACATGATTGTCGTGTTGCAATCTTGGGTATGATTAAGATTTCTAAATTTCTGTGTAAAAATGCATAATGATTGTTAACATTCTATAGGGATTTAAATATTGAAAGATCCATGGTTGTTATAAAATGTCAGTTTCATTTTATTTAATGCTTCTTTATTATGCTGAGGAATTTGCATTCAGATAGGTAGTAATGTTAAGTTTATTGCCTTCTTTTTAAGATAACTCAATAAACTTGATATTTAACAATTGAAATTTGGAGAACAAACTTTAGAGAGATAGATGGGCTAAAGAGGGTAGCAAGTATTTTGGCTCTACCTCTCTGTAGTCTATGCAGACTCAGAACATAAGAAAAGCTCTGCTGTAACATCCTGTAACTCAGTTGATACCCTGATCTGATCAAGAAGATTATGGGGCCACCGAGGAAAGTGATCAACAAGGTATAATGTGTCTAAGGAGTGCGACCTGGAAAGAAAATATCTCTCAAGCTTTCTCAGAAAGCCACATGGTCAAGCAATGGCTGTGACCCATCCAGATGGCTGACACTAACAGAAGATATAACAGGTACTTGACATGGTTCAAGGATAATCCTGAGGAGATTTAACTGACCCTGTTAAATAGCAAAATACTGATTTTTACAAAATTTATACAGGTCACAATT